>CAJVPT010006060.1:0-11440 GCA_910592055.1 Acaulospora colombiana
GGGTAGATCCAATCATTAGGATAAAGTAGTGATTGATATAGCGCGCATTATTTAATTTCATTATTTAATTTTCATATCTTATCTATAATTAACTAGCAGGTTACCCAAGTAAGCATATCTGGCATATTGACCTAATTTGGCTAATCTGGCAAATTTGGTCACTTTGGTCACTTTAGTCATCAAATAATTAATATTCAATTATATATATAAAGGTCAGCTGTCCAAAGTAGTTGACCCAAGGTTTTACCTACTGAATTCTCTTATCCTTGATATTATATATCTCTAATAAACCTTCTAATTAAACTAAATCATCCAAAACCTCTTTCAAAGTATTTGTATAATCTCTACTATTCTTGAATTATTAACTTTAGTATATTATGACCGAGATATTCTTCCTCAACTTAAAGTGAATTACTGCTATAGTTGTCCCGTCTATCTATCTGATTTGGAGGTTATTGGATAGGTTGACAGTAGTTACTAAAGATCAAGTTTTTGTTTGAAAAGGATAATAAACAAAAATGGAAGGGAGTATTGGTCATGCTTGAAGTGTCTTCAAGTTGATTTAAGGAAAGTGATAAAATTTTGTTAACCAGAAGTATAAAAACTTTTTGCAAATTTTTTTTTTGTATGAAATCAGAAAATCAGTAGAAAAAGTTGATCAACCTCATAAAATATAATACAATATATATATATTTTTTATTATAAACCTCTGTCAGGCTAGTTATATGTGCTTTATTAAACAATTATAAGCTATACATTATATATATATCACTAAAGCTAAATCTCTAACTCAGCATTAAAGTCTTATATTTATATAGGACTTTAAGTGCAACTTCAGAAGTGATTTATCACTTTATTAGTAGTTTGGGTAGAAACCCTTCCAACTTCTAACATCATCACCTATATATCACTGCTGTGAATCCCTGAACGAGGTTCTGATAAGGATCAAAACCCATCCACTTCATTCCATATTTAATTTCATTTCTTATAATTTTTACAAAATTTTTGTTTTCACTCTCTTTCTCTTCTTCTCTTTGCCTTGTACTTTTGTGACTGGGATTATTTTGTAGATTTTGTCTTTTTACTTCCTAGACCTTCTTATATTTTGCTCTTCTATTAATTCTTTATTCTTGTTCCTATTCAATAATCTTTTCATATTTTATGTTCTAGACTTGTTTTCAGATCTGATTGCAAATCTTCTTTTGTACTTTTAGAATCCATTTTTTTACCATTGTTTCCAGCTTCTTTTATAATAATTTAGGTTAGCAGCTTCTTTGATTGCATCACCTTTTACTAATCCTGTACAAAAGTTAAAAGTGCTCAAACCAGTTTGTGAGACTGATTCCATTAGTCTAGAGATCTATTTATCTAATTTACCTTTTTCTTTTCTATTGTTGACTACTAGTTATACTATTTTTTTATCTGCTTTTCACTTATATTCTTGATATAACTTGTCAAATTCTTTAAGGAGAGTCTCAGATCCTTTTTGTCATGCCACTAGAATCTCAATTTTATAACCAGAGCATTCTAATAAATGTTCTATTCTTTCTTAATACTGATTGCATGCTATACATCTGCTTACTTGTATAGATCTGTTCTTCTTATTACTAGATTGCTTAAGGTAAGTATTTTGTCATTGGTTAATTTAACCAAGAAGCTTTTTCTCTATGAGCTTTTAAAGGAGGTATCCCATGTATTTCCATCCTTTAACCTATCCCATGCCAGATCTCATGAGTATATTTAATGCTTGTAAACTTGGTGATGCCATTTTGTCTCTGTTCTGTATTGCTATATCTATAATAGAATTATTAATATTTTATTGATTTATTTAATGAACTATCATATTGAACTATCTATTACTTCTTCTTGCCACATAGTTTTTGTGTGTATGTTGCTTGATTTGAAACTCTTCTATCCTATTGTTAGTAGCTTTAATGCCTCTTTGACCAGTTGGTCTACTTATTCATTTCATGGATTATTAGAGTGGATTTTAACCTTGGTTAATATTAATTGGATATGCTTTTTCTTTACAAAATCTAGCATTCTTATTTATAATGATCAATTCTTTTCTTTTATTCATCTTTTGTATGTCATCTATGGATCTTCTTTCTCTAGCTTTTTCGATTTAGAGATGCAGACTTGACCATCTGTGATAATCTTGACTGTATTGTCTATTGAAGCTACTAAAGCTATTGTAAGCAGTGCCATCAGTTCTACCCTTGTAGACAAGAGCCAGTTTTTAACTCCTATTTAAAATTTACTTTCTTTTCTAGCTCCTGTTTATATCCATGCTGCATCCATTTTTGCATTTTCATTTCTATGGTTGATTAAGAATCTGTTGAAGTAGAAGGTCAGCTTCTTCTATAATCCTTGATTATATTGAAGAATTTCAAGTAGGTAATTTTGATATACTCCTTGCTTAACATTGTCTCTAAGTATTTTTTGTTTCCAATCTCCTATTAATACTTGTTTCATTTTTTCAATTTGATTATTTATCAGATCTTGGGTTTCTAGAACTATACTCTCGATCATTATACTATCTAGTTCCAATAGAGAACAAGGAACTTTTAGTAATTGCACTTTTTTAGTATTTTTTTGATGGTTTAAGAATAGTATAATATAGACCAAATCTGATTCTATTTTTATATTACATTTGTTTCCATTTCTATTGTTTAGTGAGCATCCTGCATATTTGATAAAAACTGTTTCTAGACCATTTCTGTTTCCTAATAGTTGAATGATAAATTATTGCAATACCTTGGTTATTCTCTTAAATTAGTTTTCTCTATACTATTTATTGATTTTCTTTCTAGACAACTATCCAAATTTTCTTTCTTTTATTCTGCCAGGTTCAGGTTTAGTACATTTTGATAGCTACTTTTCTTTCCATCCCTTTTTTCAATGTGTTATAAAGTCTTCTATACTTTCTTTAGTTATAGAATATCATACTATCCTAAAATAGGATCTTTGCTAGTGTGTTGGATAAGTTAAATCATTTTCTACTTTCTAAATTTTATGGAGTTTTGATTTATTAGCTGGTCTATATACATTAACCTATTATTTCATAAAGATGGTATTACCTTTCTATATTCTTCTACTGTTAGATGTTCTTGAATTGGACTATTACCTTTGATCTATTTGAAAATATCATTCCACTTTTAGCTCTGAAAAGTTAGTCCCAAATCCTTAGTCAACTTTAAAACTTGTAATGTGAAATTTCTTTTATTATTGAGATAACCTAGGGATTCATATGAAAGAAGATTGTGAAGCTTCCAGTACTTAATCTGTATTTATAGCAACCTGATAATTGTAGTAAGCCCTACTGAACCCTAATCATTTATTCTATTACAGAGTTCAATTATTTGGCTTTCTTTTTGGAGCATCCATATATTTTTAAGATTGTGTATCTTCAGATAGTGGATCATACTGTTGAGATTGGATCTACATAAGGTTGCTTTGTTCTTGAAGAGCTTGTAATATGCTGTTGTCAAGTTATTGCATATTTTCTAGGACAATATGTTATACTGTATTCTAAACTCTATTCTCAGAATCAATACACTATTTAGTATATAAAGGACTTACTTATCAGTCATTTTCTTGTTTTTAAGAACTATTATAACAGTATTGATTTCTTTTAAGACTCTTTCTTTAAGTTCGATTGCAGTTTTCTAATTGCCTATCCATATTTCCAAAAATCTTGCTTGCTCTTCTCTATCTAACTCTCTAACTACTTCTTTATTGATTCCTACATGAACTTCTTCTGGGTAATAGTTAGGATTATTGATAGTAACTAATACTGATTTGTTGCTGTTTATCTGAAAGTCATTTGCTTTATAAAAGATTTTTGCTATTTTTAGGATCTTTTCCTTATCTTCTTTAGACCTTATTATCTATGTGATATTATCCATGAAAGCTATGGCTGCATATATTGATTCTAGCTTTTTAGTGGTGATATTATTTAGATCAGGATTCCATGAGACTTACATTTTATATTCCTGTTCTATGTCTTCTTGGATTTTGTATAGCAAAGGGTTATAGAAAATTCTTTATATCAGTAATAAGATAGTTTCTCCTTGGTCTATTATATCTCCTGCCCTTATTGGTTCCATGAGGTTATTCTCAAATATTACTTTAAACTCCCTATTTTGGAACAGGCCTATCATGATCTTAATAAAACCTTTATGTATCTTGATTCTTTTTATTATTTTGATTAGTATTTCTAGGCTAATAGTATAATATGCCTTGGCTATATCTTGAAAAAGTATCCACAGCTCTTTTTTGTTTTCTCTTGCATCTTCATAGATATTGTTAAGAATTTGAATGGATTCTACTGTACTTTTTCCTGGCTAGTGTTTACAATTTTGATTCAAATCTGATTGATTCATGAATCAGATATGAATCAGATCTAATCAAATTTCAAAATTTTTAATCCAATTTGATTCAGATCAAATCAAATTTTAAATTTATAAAATTATTAGATTCAAATTGAATTTGGATCAAATCTGATCACAACCACTCTTTCCGCTGATCCTCTGACCACACACAAAAAAGACGTTCACAAGAAGTTTTCATATTTCTATGTTAATAAAGTCTTAAAACTTTCCTTAAACCAACTTAATAAAACTTCAAGAGTCATCACCACTTCCCTCTCTTCTTGTTATTACTTCCCTTTGAACAAAAACTCGACTGCTAGTGACCAGAAAGTCAAGCAATACCTTTCCTACCAAAGTCAAGAAAGTTTCGAAAGGAAGAAGAACTGATGTGCCATCATCTCACACTGTAGAGAAATACTACAGAAGTCTGTGAATGATAAGAGACAACTCTCCCACTCTCTTGTCATTATGTTTACTTCTCATAGTGCTCATTCTTGGTTTGATTTTGGGGGGATTTTTTCTACCTCAGTTTGATCCTGAATTTTGAGTAGCACAAAGTTTCTCACACCGTGATTGGACAGATAAAGCTCATATCAGTAAAAGAAGTAAACAAGCTTCCATTGGTCACCTTACGTGTCTGAATACATTTCCTCAGTACCCATAAGAACCTGGGATTCACCATAAGCTATATGCCAGTCGCACGGGTGGATACAGGACATGAAAACCATGACATCATTGGCTATATGGAAAGAACAAGGCTGGATTAGGCTACCTTGAATAGAAAATAACCCGACCCCTCATTCTTTCTCCAGCAAACTCAACCATCACACTC
The DNA here is from genome assembly GCA_910592055.1 of Acaulospora colombiana. Taxonomy (NCBI): domain Eukaryota; kingdom Fungi; phylum Glomeromycota; class Glomeromycetes; order Diversisporales; family Acaulosporaceae; genus Acaulospora; species Acaulospora colombiana. The sequence continues at coordinate 5,206 of CAJVPT010006060.1, forward strand.
AGGGCTAGTATCTTTTTGGAGGGTTTTAATATCCCATCCGCTCATTGGAACTACTTACAACAACCAGTTAAACAACATTACATCCCTCCAGACAAAATTCGACTTGAATACAACCCCTTTTTTCTTTTTAAAAATTTTTGGTTAAGTGCTAGTGAAATTAAGGTTCCACATGGATAGTCCTCAACATCAGTGGTGCTGGGTACCCCAGGTGAATCCTTGGCACATTAGCCCCCTCTTTTTGGGGTAGCAATAAGCCACTCGGTGGGCCGGTCAATAGTCATGCTCTAGGGAGTGTCAGGATGTAGAATAGAAAATTACCACAGTGTGTATTTACATACTCCCTGTCTTTTTATGGTTTGTTTTTGTAAGTAGATACCTACACTAGATGGTCATGTAACTATCTTATCCTGATTGGGTGAGACGTAAATAGGTAGCTCTTTATACTATTCGTTAATCTGTAAATCCTTAGACAGTACGGGTAATTATTCATCCCGGTTGTCTCTAGGTCTTTTGCTTATTAAAATAAATCTCACACACCTCGACACAAGGATGAGCTAGCATTTAAAAAAAAAAAAAAAAAAATAGTTAAATATATTTTACTTATAAATATTTATTTACTATTTATTTTATTTTATTTTGTTTTATTTTATTATCTATTGTTTTTATTTTTTATTTTTAATTTATTGATTCTCTATTATTTTTTTAATTTGTTTTGATTTAATTTAATTTGCTTATAATTTATAATTATATTATTATAGTTGCTTTATTTTTTTTTTTTATTAAACCACAACTACTGTAAACCACTGCATACAATACCCCGGGTATTAAACAATTTACCTTATGATAAATTGATTAGTACCCAGGGAGGTATTCTACTAGAAGGGGGGTAGTATAAATGGTAGGATATTTAGTGTTTTATTATCATCTGATGTATCTCTCTAGCTTAATATACCTGGGTAGTAATCATTTATTGAGTAACAATTTTCTTAAATACTATCAGTTATTATTTAAGGGGGGTATTACTTTAGGGGGGTATTGTATGCAGTGGTTTACGGTAGTATTAGATGTGAGCTTTTTATTGATAATTAAATCTTAAGTGTTACATCAATCATCTTATACATATACATGCAGATTAATAATAACCTATCACAGCTTATCCTAGGCAGACCTGCTTTAAACCTCCCTATAAGTAGGCACGCCTAACTAGGGGCCAGATGGTTGATAACAGTTATCAACAGTAATGTTGGTATAGTTAGCTAATTCTATTAATAAGGGACTATACTGCTATGCTAACTTATATACTAGTGTCAAATCCTTAAGAGTTAATTTTAACCACCCAGATGTCTTGATACTTTTCACTTGAACCTTGGAAGTAATGATAGGTCCCTAAAGTATTTAGCATATAAAATTTTGCAGATCACTTATGTTCCTTTTTGAGGGACAAAATTCATAGCTCTTCACTTTAATAGGAACAAAAATCAGGAAATGCTATAAATCAATGATTTAGATAATAGAGAACAATTGTGGGTAGTTTTTTTATAGTTACTAATTTAAAAATTTTAATGTTTCCTAGTAAGGGACATTTGACTTATATCCCTGCCTCCTCCTTTAGGGACCCATCTTTACTTGGAAGAGATTTCTATCTTCTTTGTCACCATCTGCAACATTACAGACAAGTCCTGTTCGATAGATCCTTTATTTAAGCAAGCACTGGATTGGAATATTCTCAGTTAGGGTAGACAGATTCCAGATTCTGCTGGTACAGTTTGGGGTAGGGAATGTTTAGACAATTGCCGCAGTTTTAAAAGCAGGGTCCCAGAGTCTGCTGATACAGTTTGGGATTAGTGATGTGTTCAGATGATTACTGCAGTCCTAAAAATGGGATCCTGAGATTTGTTTACTATCCAATTCAGGGAGGTTAGATCAGGCATAAATCATATAACCAGACCAGAGGCCTTTCTTCATACAATCTTCATGATAGATCCTTTTCAGCTCAGCAATCAACAGGAAGGCTAGAAGTTCCATTCTCGTGTATATTATAGTTGCTTTATTTATATTATTAAAAAAATATTTATATATTATATTGTAATAAAAATAATCTCTAATATTATTGGATAGTTATTTTTAGCCATGATCTAAGTTATTTCTATTTTTATCTATTTATTATAATTATTTCTTTAATATTTTTATTAGTACTTAATTAGCATAAATCACTTTATCAAATATAGTATATACTGTATAATAATATAATTTATATAAATCAGATAGTTCAAAAGATCTAGAAGGCCCAGAAGGTTCAAAAAATCTAAAAATCTCAAGTAGTTCAAGTGACTTATTTTTATAGATATATAAGTAATTATAATCTACTTAAAAGTAAAATAAGTTTTGAATAATAATATAATTTGACATTTGAAAATTTGAATAATAACTTAACTTGACTTTTTAAAAATTGAATATTTTTTCATAACTTTAAAACAAAAGAAATTGACTTAATTTTTTTAATTTGTTAATAAACTTGAATTTTGAGAAACTATATTTCTTATAAAACACTGTATAATACTATTTAAATAATTTTAATAAAAAAAAATTCTTTCCACTAATTCTCTGATTACATATAAAAAAGATGTTCACAAGAAGTTTTATATTTCCTTACTAATAAAGTCTTTATACTTTCATTAAAACAACTTGAAGCTTATCTTTATTTATCTTTCCTATTCTCCCTTACTTGTTTATAAACTCATTTGAATAAAAATTTAAGTTTTTAGTGACCTGAAAAGACTCAAATATATACTTTCTCTACTAATGGCAAAAATGTTTCAGGAAGTAAAAGAACTAACAAGTGAAGTATCACCTTACAGAGCTGGAAGTGACAAAAAATAGAGGTTTTGTTGATAGAGAAAGGTTTATTTTTCACCTTCTCATATATTGTCTTATACTCTCTTAAAGTATTTATTGTTTTTTATGATTTTCATAGGGGATTTTGCCTATCTCAGTTTGATCTTAAATTTCTGATAGCACAATGTCACCTGGCATCTAATTGGTTAACATAAAATAGATCCTCTGACTATATACAAAAAAGATGTTCGCAAGAAGTTTCAATATTTCTATGCTAATAGAGTTTTACTACTTTCCTTAAACCAATTCAAAGTTCCTTTAGAACTCTCTCAACTTTTCTCTCCATTGTTTACAATTTTCTTTAACAAACTGAACTCTTGTGACCTGTAAAGTTCAGCTTCTACCTTTACTACCAATGGCATGAAAGTTCCTAAAGGGAAAAGGATCAATAGTGAAGTACCTCTTATTTTTCAGTTATGGTGGAGATAATAAAGGTTATGAACCAGCCAAAGAATTCACTTTTCCACCCTTTGACTAGTGTTGTGGTCTCTTAGAGCTACCTTTTTCCTGACTTTCTGGGGAAATTTGTCTACCCCCAGCTTGATCCTGAAATTTCAGATAGCACAGATCTCATCAACTCAGATTGTTTAACATAAAACATATTGAACAAGATTGATAAACAAGTTCCCATTGGTCACCTCACGTATCTGAATGCATTTCCTCAGCTCCATAAGAACCTGGGGTTCACCATAAGTTATATGGTCTGATGTAGGTGAATACAGGACAAGCCTCTGACATATCATTGAATACAAGAAAGAAACTGTCCAACCACGGTAAAGGTCACAAGATGCTCAATTGTTTTCTTTTAAAAATCAGAGCCAACTACTTCTGATTGTATGTCAGGTAGGTTCCTACTCCTACTACTCAGAAAAGTCCAACTGGAAAAAGTGAAGAAGATAATTAGTAACACTCAGTGGTAAAGCTAGTGCACATAGTACATCAAGAAGTTTTTATTCTATTTTCAAAAAATCTCAAGCTGGAAGATTGAAAGATTAACACCACTACATCAATCAAAACTTGAGTTTGAAAATATCAGCAATGATGTGCGAGTCGGTTAGATAATCTGGGAGATCCTTGATGATCACTAATATAAATGGCCACCAGCAGGATATGCCAACTGCGAGGCTAGGTACAGTCCTTCTATAAGGAATTAAATGTGAAATACATTGCACAAATGGGTAAATATATCCATATTTAGATAGGAATGGATTTAATTAATGATATACTGGGAGACTTTCAAGTTGTTTATGCAGACACCAATATACTACCTGGATCTTCTTAGTTACTTCCTCCCCACAAGTCTTAAAACTGTAAAGTCTTCTTTCTCATCTCTATCTTATTTTTGTAAAGACTCAGGAGAAGCTTTCCTAGTTCTTTATTATAAACGAAATCAAAAACAGGATGGACATATGCTGAGAAACATCACAGCTACCTTATTATAACAGTACATAACAGGTCCTTTCTTTTTATTTTCTTTTAATTTTAATAACACCCGCATACTTAGCAAGATGTGGGTTTCTTTGTAAAAAGAGGGCAATAAGTCTCAAAGTAGCTTTAGCTTATTGAATTCTTTATTTACCCCAAATATATATTCCTGTATATGCACACTGCGCAATTGTATAAAATATAATTTGTGAACTTAATAAAGATTAGGCATGAGCCCATTTCAAAAAAAAAAAAAAAGTTAATATGAAATATATTAGTATCTAAATATAAACAAGCTCCTCTTGATTATCTCACATATCCTGATGATGTCATTGGTAATTGAAAGAAAAATCAAGGATGCAAACTCTTCTACTCCTTTAAATAAAGTTTAATTAAAGCAAAGAAATCATGAGGTCATTAGGATAGGTACTAAATTTCGAGGTGGTAAAAAAGTAGTTATTTGTTCAAGCTGAGACCTTCAACTTCTTATTATCTTATCAGGCAAAGTATACGAAGGAGGTTATTTTCTTATCCTGGTTAGGCTATAAGACTGAAAAGTAGAGGAATATAAAACTCTACCCTTTTCTAGAATTGAAAATGTATTTTTTCAGATGTTATATAATGATGTCACAATTAAGATAAATATCAGTAAAATTTCTTTAACTAGGTATGGCTGCTGGAAAATATTGGAAGTTATTTAACAAAATTGAAAAGTCACATAAGAATATGGGGTTTACTATTAGTTGTCTTCTTCTATATAAATGGATATAAAATCAAAACTAAAAGAAAGAAAGCATTGAGCAAAACATTGAATCTGAATAGAAAATAAGTACTTCAGATGGTTACAAGAAAATAATCAAGAGTATAGATAGATAAGTTCCTTAAATTATCAAGAAAAAGAAGAATATTTCAGAAGGATTAACTCTTAATAAGAAGAGATTTTTAATAGAGATCCTTTGGAGAACATGGAGTATTTTAATTTTCTTTTTTTCTTTTCATTTTCATATAATGTATTTGTATATTTTTAGATATTCCCTTTTCTTTTATTTTTTCTTTCCCCTTTTATAGTTTCTCAAATTTAGTTCTTTGAAAGATAATAAGTAATGAAATTTACAATTTTGATTTGAATTTGATTGATCCATGAATCAAATACAAATTAAATTGAATCAAATTTTAAAATTTTTAATCTGATCAAATTCAAATCAAATCAAATTTTAAATTTACAAAATTATCAGATTCAAATTGGATTCAAATCAAATTCATATAGATTCAAATCAAATATGTGCCAGTCCATATAAATTGTTATATAATTATTTAATTTCATTTAAATCGAACTATCTAGGGAATTAAAATAGGGGGTTTTTTAAAAAATAATATAAAAGGCAAGTTAAAAAAAAATTTAATACTTGCTTTTTTTGATGATTTTTTAAATATTTCTTTATGATATTATAGTTTTATTGCTTAATTACTTTAATCATATTCTTTGCTTTTGTTAATTTATTTCTTTTAAAAATGAAATATAAAAACTTATTTAATAGTATACAATTTGCATATGATAAAAGTAACAGTTTAATTAGCCATAACAATACCAACACTAAAAATGTTAATACAAGTAATCCATTAGAATTGGCCTCAGTTATCTCTACAATTTCTAGAAGTAAAGTATGGGAACACTTTACAAAGAGTACAAGTTTTAAAGAGGACAAAAAGGCTACCTGTAAATAATGATGGATCCCTAAAGTATTTAGCATATAAAATTTTGTAGATCACTTATATCCTTTTTTGAGGAACAAAATTCATGGCTCTTCACTTTAATAGGGATAAAAGTAAGAAAATATTATAAATCAATAATTTAGATAATAGAAAACAATTGTGAGTAGTTTTTTTATAGTTATTAATTTAAAAATTTTAATGT
>CAJVPT010006061.1:0-11439 GCA_910592055.1 Acaulospora colombiana
CCTGTAAACCATATTAAATCAGAGTGACAACCAATAGAGATCATCAAACAAGTAGATAATGAATTAATAGAGTCAATGAAATAACAATAATATGTACATAGGAGATAGAAGAATTGGAATTATAGAAACTTCAAGAAATAGTAAAGACAATGTATTAGTGAACACAGCTCTTATACTACTAGGAATAGAGACATGATATTATCAACAAATCCATACTTTATAAAAAAGAAAGAAACCTATAGATTAGATACAATAGTAGCCAATATTTCAGGAAAAATAGAAGACGAAACTAAAGTATACTTAGGCAACATCCTTAAACTTCCATAGAAAAAAGAAACCTGTTGAAAAAAAATTTTATTAATAGAAATAAGTGATTAGTCTTAAGGGTATAAGAAAAAGAAGATGTTACAAGATGCATAGAAGAAATTAACCAAAAAGAAGATAACTTTGTGATTTAACATATAATACCCCTGGCTACCCTCAAAAAATAGAAAACAGAAAGAAACTTAATAGAAAAGTCTTTCAAGAATCTAAAACCAAAGAAGATACTAAGATCTAATATGTATATTTAATAGATGTGGATCAAAAGTCAATAAAAATCTTATAAAGGTACATTTAAAAAGATATAAAGAAGTTCAAACTATTTATATCTATGAGATAAATACAAAACCATGGATAAAAGCTTATATCAAATAGTACAAATATCTCTGCTTAAATCCTGAAACAATCTAGATAACTCCAATCAGTACAAAAATATTAAGAGCTATACTTTCTAAGTTTGAACTCAGTAACAATAAAATCAACCAAATATTAATTGAGAGAAATAATAATTCAACAAGACTTTTGAGTATTAATAAAACCTATACTAGCCTGATAACCAGAGTATTGAATGGTACTCAAGTTAAGGTATACTATATATCCAAAGATTCCTATATACTCAAGAAGCATAACTTTATAGTAGTCTACTTCAAAACAAAAGAAAAAAGAGATAAGGCATGCAAACAATATATTTTCTTGCAGGAACATCACCTTTCTTGAAGTATCAAACATACTTTCAAATCAAAAAGACAAAATTCTAAAGCTGAAAATAGAAATACAAGATTTAAATTCAGAAGTATAGAAGTAAATAATGAATTAATATCAGACATATAATCAGATAATAAATAAACAGATTCTATTTCTACTTTATCAAGTTATTATAGCTTCAGAAACCAGAGACAAATTAGATATAGAAGTAATAATAGAATAGAATGAGGAAAGAACAAAAAAAAAAATACCCTGCAACAGAAAGCAATAGAGAATTAATTATAAATCAGTGAAGCAATGACCTGTGGGTCTATAGCACAGTGTTAATACTCCCAGATTACAATCACAAGGTCTAGAGTTCAATATCACACAAGGGCCAAGTAAGAATTCAGCCATCAGTAACATACAGATCTCATCTATTCTACGGTGATGATCCAATACCTCAACATGGCCATAACAAGGAGTTGATCACTTATCATGTCCATAACAAAATAGAAAATCAGTCTGGTACACTAGCTGACTATCAAAACAGGTTCCAAATGAAGATAAGGCTAAGTGGTATAACACTTTAATTAAGATTGATCCCCTATTTAAGTGGCAAAGTTGGATAATAAGGTGTTCTGATATTTAAAAAAAACCATAAACAGCTTTTTCAAAGAGGCAAAGATGGATTGCTATAAAGGACAGGTGATAACAAAACAAGACAGGCCTCCATAAAAATATATGTGCTAATAGGAGTCATAAAGATCCTATATAAGAGACCCCTGATATCAGTGGTGTTGGGCATCTTAGGCAAGTTCTTGACACATTAGCCTCTCTATATAGGGATAGCAATAAGTTGTCAGGTGAATTACAGTTTTAGGAAGTGTTACTTCAATTGAATAAGGTTTAATAAACATAAGTTTAATCTGGATGGTACTCCATTAAATTTATAGGATAAAATATTCCCAGTCCCTTTGATTTTGTTAAGAATTAAAAAAAAATCCTGTACTAGATGGTCACATAGTTCCTCTATCCTGGTTGAGTGAGATGTAAATAAATACTCCTTATACTATTCATTAATCTGTAAATCTTTAAACAGTATAGGTAATTACTTATCCCAATTGTTCCTAAAATTTATCTTAGTAATTAATAAAGATTCAGATACTGGTATAGGAATAAGTTAGCAAGTTTAAAAAAAAAAATCAGTGAAGCAATAGATATAGTATTCTTGAAGATAAGAGAAGACTTGAAATAGAAAGCTCTCAAGATCCCTTAAAGAGTATTTTAGCTAATCTGAAAAGACTATATACTAGAATAGATACTTTAGAAGGACAAGCAGTCTTCAGAGGATCAAGACTAAGTAATAAAGGAACAAACCATTCCTAAAGGTATACCAGTTCTTGATAGCAATCAGAAGGAGCAAAAGCTTATTATCTTCTCATCAAAAACCATAAATATGAATAATAAATGAATTTAATAAACAATAATGAGTTAGAAGAAATGGAGCATCTAGATATCTCAATATCTTTACGAAATGAGTAGAAAGATTTTCTAAACAATAGTAGATACAAACTATTCAAGAAAATCTAAGAAGAAAATGATATAGACAAAAAAATAATTAGAACTGATACACATAATGTCAGAGGGATTATAGATAAAACAAACAACAAAACCTGATTGAAAAGATACTAGAATAAGGAATAGGTATATTGGAGATATGTGAAATAAAACTAATACAAGTCAATGCACAATAGGTATTTAACAAGCAGAAAGACTATAAACACTTTTATAGTACCAACAAAGATATACCATTTGAAGTAGGGGTTAGTCTCTTAATCAGAAGAGAATTGGAAAAAAAGATTGCATCAGTAGAAAAAGAAAAAAGATATATTATTGCTACCAACATACTTATGAAAAGAAAAAAGATCTATATCATACAGATATATATTCCTTCTAATAAACTAAGGTATAAAATGGTATAAAATAAGATAACTAATCTTATTAAAAGAAAACATGGATAAGGCTTTCACACAATAGTAATAGAAGACTTTAATATAGCCTATAACCTATCGAAAAATAGAAAGTCCTCTTCCAAAGCAAACTTCAGACTATCTTGGTGACCTGAAATTCTATTATTCAACTTTCTTGATAAATGGGACTTTATAGATATACAAGCCTCATGGAAAGGCAAAAAAAAAAACTCCAACAAGAAAAAACCTAACAAGTAGTAATAGAATAGACTATATATGGATTTCTTTTAATCTAACAAATTATCCATTACTTCAATTCGATAATCAGAACATATAAGACATTATAGAAAGTGATCATACCATGCTTCTAATAATACTACATGATAAAGATCTTTTCACAAGAAGCAGAATCACAAAACTCTCTATAATTACATCAAGGAGAATTAATATAAAGAAAACATCTCCATTATAATGGCAAGCCTTTCGGAAAAGCATAAACCACAAATTTAAAATATAACTAGAACCTTTGCTTCAAGAAAAATTCAATTAAAATAAAAAGAAGGATCAGATAAACAAGCTGTAAGAAATCTTTAAGTAATTGCTATGTAAAGCAACTTTTAACAAACTGACAACAAAGAAAACAATCTAGTTAAAAAAAAGGTATTACAAACATAGTACTGAATTCAGCAGCTATAGAAAAGAGCTATAACTTAAAGAACTTTATAATAAAGTAGAATTATCAAAAGAAATAGATAAGCTATAGGCCCTTAACTTAACTATAGAAAAATATAATAGTACCCATAGTCCAAATCATCAAATTAAAAACTATTGTATCCAGTCAAGTATCTCTAATATGTTAAGAAAATCCTTGAAAAAAGATATCCAAGATACTATAGAAAGTCTCAAATTCATATGTCAAAGATTGGAAGTCAAAAAAATAAGAGATAATATTAAAACTGCTCTGAAACAGAGATGTGATGATTTGAGAATCAATCAGAGATAGATGGTCAACTCCATAATCAATTGAACAAAAAGCAAAATAGTATTAGATATGATTAAGATTAAGCAGATAAATAATAAATATATTACAATAAAAAAAGATAAAATAAAAAAAAAATATGACAGTATCACCGTGAGACCTTCAGAATAAGAAATGCTAGCTATAACAGTTTATCAGAAAAATAGAAAAAAGAGTACAAACCAAGAGAATATATCCAAATAGCTTGGTACAATGGATTAATCAAATCAATTTCACAAGAAAAACTAAGTGAAACATTGAGAACACTTCTCAACAACAAAGCTTCAAAAAATCTCAAATTAGTTATAAAATGTTGAAAAAGTTAAGCCAAGAGAGAAAAGATTTTTTGAGAAGAATATTAAATAACTTCTTAAGATGGGAAGTTACTCTTAAATATTAGAAACAGAGTCATATATATCCTATACTAAACCTAAATCTTGGGATTGTGAACTCTTAAATACCAAACCTATTGTCTTACTAGAGATCACAAGAAAGTGTTTCATCAAAATCCTTATCAATAGAATAGAAAATATTTATAAAATTAATAATATTCTCAAAGGATTAAACTATACAGGGCTGTCAGGAGAAAGTATAGCAAAACCAATTTAAATTTTTGGCAATATTTGTAAAGATGCCAGAGAAAATGAAAAGGAATTGTGGATACTTTTTTAAGATACTGCAAAAGCATATGATACAATTAGTCTGGATATGTTGATAAAAGCAATAAAAAGAATCAAAGCTTCAAAAGGTTTTATAAAGATCATAATGCACCTCTTTAAAAACAGAGAATTCTATATTATATTTGAAAATAATCTTATAGAATCAATAGTAGCTAGCGATGAAATCAATTAAGGGAAAACTATTTTACCTCTACTGTGAAGAATTTTTTATAATCCCCTTCTTTGCAAAATCCAAAATGATACATAAAGAGGATACAAAATATCAATTACATGAAATTCTAATCTAAAAAAACAGACTACAAGAAGACTAGAATCAAGATATGCAGCTATAGTCTTCATGGATAATACAACATAGATAGCAAGATCTAAGGAAGATATGGAAATAATTCTAGAATCTTCTACAAAGCCAATAATTTTCAAATAAATAGTAACAAATCAGTCTTGATTATTATTAATAATTCTAATTGCTATTCAGAAGAAATGAAAGTATTGAAGAAGAAGTGATTAAAGAGCTCAATAAAATAAAACAGGCTAGATTCTTAGGAATTTGAATGGACAATCAAAAATCAACAATAGAGCTTAAATAATGAGTGCTTAAAGAAGTCAATATAGTTATGAGAGCTCTTAAATATAAAAAAGTGATAGATAAACAAGCTCTCTATATTCTAAATAGAGTATTAATACCTAGAATAAAATTTAAAATACAATATAGTATATTGTCCTGAAAAATATACAACACCCTGATAACAGCATTCAGAAAACTTTTCAAGAATAAAAGTGATTTATGCAAATCTATATCAACAGTGTAATTTACCATCCAAAGATTCATAATTTGAAAAGTATCTGGATACTATAAAGAGAAAGTCAAGTAATAGGATTCTACAATAAACTAAATGATCCTGGACTAGCAGGAATCATATCAATTATTAGACTCAAACAAGCATAGATCAAAAATTGAAAATTATTCAATTTATTAATCTGCAAATTCTTAAGTCACTTAACAGACAAAGGCAACTTCACACTCCAAGTGACCAGAATTGCTAAAGATATGGAAATAATATTTCATAGTTGAAAATGGCAAGATATCTTTAAATGGAAAAAGAGAAATATTGGGATTGAAGAATATCTTATACCAAAAAAATATAAAAAGCCATGCGATCACTTAGAAACAATTAACTGATGTATCTGGATCAGCTGATCGATTAGAAAATCAAAAAAATAAAAGACTGGCAAATACTTTAACTTTTGCAAGATACAAGCAAAGAACTTATACCAGAAGAGTTCCAAATTATAATTAAAAATCTCCCAGGAGAACAACTAAAGTAGCTTATAAGATCTTGAAGAAAAAATTATATAAAATGGGAACCAGAATACTCCAAAATAGAATCTAATCGAGACAAGCAGAAAAAATTGTGGATAGTAATAAGAAGCAAAAGAAATTAAGTAACTTGAAGAAAATTAAGACAAGAAAAAGAGAAAAATATTATAATAGTGAAGCACTTTGTCAGTTGCAGCACCAACAATGATCAGAAAACTAATATACAAAAATACTCAAAATGTTCAGAAGGCACAATACTAAATAGTAACTATATTATAGAAAGAGAAATAGGAAAAAAATATATAGACCATACCTTAATATAAAAAAGTTCATCAGAAGAATATGAGATTTAAAAATTCCTAACCCTAAGTCAGCACTTGAAAAAAGGATTAAAAAAGTGATTTATAAAGATTAAAGTCCTTTCAAGATTTAAAATGATAAAGTAAATCATGTGGATATTGAAACCTAGGAAGAATCCATTATTAGAAAAAATATTAAAGAAGGTATATATTAAGATCATCTAATAATTATACTTCATTGTAATCTTGAATCTAAAGAAAAGCTAATCTTCTATTCTGATAGATCACTTATTAATCATGGTTAAGAAGAAATGAAGATGGAAGCAGCTTGAATTCAAATTGGAAAGGATGGAAAAGAAAACAAGTTTTAAACAGAAGTAAACAAATGACCCTCATCTACAAGAATGGAATTGATAGCAATCATAACAATACTCCTGATAGTTCTAATTGAAAGCACAGTAAAGATCTTTATAGATAGTCAAGCATATATTTCCAGGTAGAAATCTTTAAAAAAAGAAGATCCAAGAAGGATACACAAAAAATGGCTCAAAGAAAAAAATTGGTCCCTCTGGATATGTATAGTAGAGCTAATAAAAAAGAACAATATAGATCTAAAGCTCACAAAAGTCTAAGCACACTCTAATAATCCTTATAATGAAGAAGCAAATACCTTAGCTAAAGAAGCTCTAAAATTTTCACTGATTAAATGAAAAGACCTCACATCATGTAAAATTATTACTGAAATCAAGTGGCAAGGGATGATTCTAGATGATTCAATTAGGTAGTTTATTAAGAACATTAATAATAAGACAACAACCTATCAATAAATACAATAAAACAGAATGGAGAAAAAATGGAGTCAGCAGATTTCAGAACACTAGGCTTATACATAGAACCTAGTATGAAAAAGAGTTAAAGATAGGCACATATGGAATACATCATTTAAACAATTCCAACAAAGAAGTTTTCTTATTAAACTGACCAATGATGAGCTATCTACCCTAAATAAATTGGCTATAAGAAGACCAGACCTATATAAACAAATAAAATTTATTGTATATAGTCACAAGATAAAACCATAGAACACTTGCTAGAATGTTCAGCTTATAAGAATCAATTAAAAGAGATATATAATAAAGGAGTAGATGGAATTATTAGAAACTTTAATGATCAAGAAGAAATAAGAGAGTTTAATAAGTGGATCTCTAAAGTAGTAGAATAGGTTTTTAAACTAGTCAAGATATATCAAGTTTCTGTACTGATCTTATAAGAATAGATATTATTCTAGAAATGGCAGATCTAAAATACCAAGGTAAATGTATAGGAAGAATAGCAAGAAAGTAGATAACAAAAATACAAAGAAGAGTCTATAATCAAGTTTGAAAAGAAGTCTGAAACAAGAGATGTGAAAAGGTAATTAAGTAGAAAAAAACATAAGAAATTGATAGAAAGAATAAGACAAAAAGGTTTCTATATCTTTCAAGCCAGAAAACTATACTCTTGAAGAAAAAAGATCCACTATCTTAAGAAGGAAATCTCGAAGACAAAGGTCTTCAAGAAATGATAATAAGAAAAGTGGAGTATAGAATAAAATAGTTGAGTTTTAAGCTTTGTTAGAACTTTGCAGGGTAATTTGCAATAGTGACCTGTAGGCAATAAAGTTAATAGTTGAAAGGATCTTTACCTGAACTATTAATGGAGTGATAAATTATTCCTAAAGTTATACTTAGAGTTTTAATAATTTTTTAAAATATAAATGAGTGAGTTAGATAAAGACTTAGCTTTGGCAATATATTCTCTAATGTAAAGTATATATATGTTTAATAAAGCATATATACCTAGCCTAACAGTGGAAAAAAAATGTGAGATAAACATACTGTTTTTAGCTGTATAGCATGTACAACTATGTTATATATTGAATTTCATTGAGTTTTTATATCTAAAATAGATTTTAAAGTTTCTATTTGCAGATTTTTGCAAGCATCATTTAATTTTTTCAGCCAGTGTGATAATAATTATATTTTTACAACCAGTTTTCATAACTATATATAAATAAATTAGTAAATATAAAAAACAATGTACTATATATCAATAATATAATATATAATATGTTAAAAACTCTTTTCACTGATCCTTTAACCACACACAAAAAATATGTTTACAAAAAGTTTTTACATTTCTTTGTTAATAAAGTCTTAATACTTTTTTTAAACAACTTGAAGAATGACTTAAAGAGTCAACTTTACCCTTTCTCTTTTGTTTATAAACCTTTTCACTCAAAAACTTGACTTTTAATAATCAAGAAAAGTCAAGTAACACCTTTGATACCAATGACAAAAAAGTTCTTAAAGGAAGAAAGCCTGACTGTAAAGTATCTAAAGTTTATCCAATCTTTGAAGTGAGAGGTTTATAGAAGTTTTCTGCAATAAAAGACTTATTTTCTTCCTTTTTAACTGTCTTGGCCCTCTTAGAGCTTTCACTTTTATGGTTTTCTGAGAAATTTTGTCTATCTAAGTTTGATCCTGAATTTTAAATAGCACAAATCCTCACTAAAGGTGATTGGTTAATATAAAACACATTAGTTATTGGAATATAAACAAGCTTCAATTGATTATATTCACATGTTTTGATATTGTCATTGATAATTGGAAAGAAAGTTTTAAATTGTTTATCTCCAAAAAGCTCAAGTCCCTTAATAAAGACTTCCATATATCAAAAGATCAAGTAATAGATAATATGGATTGCAAACTTCTATCTCTTATTTAAGTTCCTCAAGTAGTAACAAAGCTTTAATGGAAAAAAGCTAAGGTCTAAATGCTTTCCTTGAGATATTCCAATTTGGTGCTCACTTAAATGAAAGACCAGTTGGATTGACTCATCCAATATCACAGGTGATAAAAAAAAATTTCTTCTGAGATTTAAGTAAAACAAAAAGACTATCCCAATTAGACAAACTTCTTTTGAGAAAAGAATATTTTTATTTTTGGATTTTTTTGATAGGTTTTGAATTGTTTCCTTTTCCCAATCATTTTTCTTCTTTCCCTTTTTTAACTTAGCAATTCATTAGTTTTCGGGCAATTAATAGTAACAAACTGTTGACAATGATCCTGATAAATAGAGTTTATTATCAATCTATTAGAGGAATATAATATTGTCCCCAAAATCTGACTTAGAGTATTTTTGTATGAAGACGAGTTAGTTACTTTGAGAAAGTCTATAAAATATTGTAGATTTACTTCAATTTTTCAATAAAGACAAGCTATTATAATATTATTGTGGGTTAAAAAAAAAAAAACAATATATTGTATATCAGATGATTTTTTCTACTAATTCTCTGATCACACACAAAAAAGATATTTGTAAGAAGTTTTTACACTTTTTTGCTAATAAAGTCTTAATACTTTCCTTAAAACAACTTGAAGTATGACTTCAAGAGTTACCTCTATCCTTTCTTTTTTGTTTACAAACCTTTTTCACTCAAAAACTTGACTTTTAATAATCAAGAAAAGTCAAGTAATACCTTTGATATCAATGGCAAGAAAGTTTTCAAAGGAAGAAAAACTGATTGTGAAATATTTGGAGATCTATCTAACCTTTGAAGTGAGAGGTTTATAGAGGTTTTTTGCAGTAAAAAGGTTTATTTTCTCCTTTTTTAATTGTTTTGGCTCTCTTAGAGCTTCAACTTTTATAGTTTTCTAGAAATTTTGGCTACTTCAATTTGAACCTGAATTTTGGATAACACAAATCCTCATCAAAGGTGATTGGTTAACATGAAACATATTATTTTTTTAAATATAAACAAGCTCTTATTGATTATATTCACATGTTTTGATAACATCATTGGTGATTAGAAAGAAAGTTCTGAAAACATTTGCCCCCAAAAGCTCAAGTTCCTTAATAAAGATTTCTATGACACCAAAAGATCAAGTGATAAATGATGTGAATTGCAAACTCCTATCTCTTATCTAAATTCCTCAAGTAGAGATAAAACTTTAATAGAAAAAAGCTAAGGTCTAAATGCTTTCCTTGAGATATCCCAATCCAGTGCTTACTTAAATAAAAGACCTGTTGGATTGACTTATCCGATGTCACAGGTAATGAAAAAGAAGTTTTCATCATATCTTCAAAAAATCACAAGTTGGAAGACTATAAGGCTAACACCATTACACCAATTAAAACTCAAGTTCAAAAATGTTATCAATGACATGCTAGCCAGTCAGAATATCTGAAAGATTTTTATTGATTATTAGTATCAATGGCTATTAGTAAAATATGTTGACTGCAAAACTAGATGCTGTCCTTTATATAAGGAATTAAATCTAAAATAAGGTACACAGATGGATATGTATATCCATATTTAAATAGGAATGAACTTAATTGATGATATACTGGAAAAATTTCAAGTCTATTATGTAAACACCAATATATTATCTGGGCCTTTCTAGTTACTCCATTCTCACAAGTCTTAAAACTATAAAGTCTCTCTTGTTGGCCTCCACCTTATCTTCATAAAAACTTAGTAAAAGTTTTTCCTAGATCTTTTCATAGGGGAAATCAGAACAAGACATGTATGTATCAAAAAATAGGACTGATACATTGCAAATGACTATTCAATTTTCATTTTATTTTTTCTTTATTTTTAGTTTATGACACTGGTACACTCTAAGGATACTGATTTTTCTTTGATAAAAGAAAGAGTAATAAGTCTCAAAGTAGTTTTAGAAATAACTTTAGCTTATTATTATTTTTATTGACCTTGAATATATACCTATATATCTGCACTTTGTACAATGTATACTTATAATTTGAAAATCAATAAAGTTAGGCATGAGCCTGTTGAAAAAAATAAATAAATAAATAAAATTTAATTTTTTATTTCTTATAATACCTTTTAAATTTTTTCTTGATTATTTAAATAAAGATCTATTATATAAATCTTTATACAAGTAACATAAATATTTTCATTTGGAAACTCTTTCTCGTAGATCTCTGACCACCACTTCCAAAGAAGCGTTCCTCCAAAACTTTATGTTTTAAGAGTAATAAAACTTTAAAACTTTCTTTAAAAACACCTGTTTCGCTTAGCAATTCATTGGTTTTTGGGCAATCAACAGTGACAAACTGTTGGTAATGATTCTAGTAGATA
>CAJVPT010006062.1:0-11436 GCA_910592055.1 Acaulospora colombiana
GAACTTTTGGATGAAATTGAATATGAATCTGAAAGTGATCTTGAGGAACAGGAAGCCTACACATCTGATCTTGTTCTTGAATCTGAGGATGAAAATCCTGCCATCTTTCTCTCTGACTATCCTGAACCTGAGAAACCCTCTCTTGAACCATCTACTGGAATCCTGACCAAGGAACAACAAGTTGAGGTCCAACAAATTCTATCTGATCATAAGGATGTCTTTGTTGATCACATCTCCAAGAAAGGTCAAACAAGTAATTTAGGAAGGACTACAGTGATTACCCATAGCATTAATACTGGAAATACTACTTCCATCAAACAGCAACCATATAAAGCCTCACTTGATCAATAGGAATTTATCAAAAAGAAAATTGAGGAAATGCTGCAATAAGGAATCATCAGTCCTACTACCAGCTCCTGGTTTTCTCCTGTTGTTATAGTGCCCAAGAAAAATAATAAGCAATGCTTCTGTGTTGGCTATAGAAAACTCAATGCAGTCACTGAAAAGAATGTTTATCCCATGCCGATTGTTGATGATCTTTTGGAAACCTTTAATGATGCTCAATGGTGCACCTGTCTTGATCTAGCAAGTAGATATTGGCAAGTGGCAATAAGTGATAGGGACAAACACAAAATAGCATTCACAACAAAATATGATCTTTATGAATTCAATAACATGCTCTTTGATCTTTGCAATACTCCTGCAACTTTTCAGTGACTAATGAACCACCTTTGAACTCCACTGTCAGCATGTTCCCATTATCTTGACTGCTTTCAGGAAAGCCTCTCTGATGTTAAACTCTGAAAAATGTCACTTCTTTTTAGCACAAGTGAAATTACTTTGTCATGTGATTAACCACGAGGGAATCCAACCTGATGATGACAAAGTTGTAAAAGTTAAGGAATTCCTAAGGCCCACTACTATTAGGCAATTGAAAGTATTTCTTGGACTTATGCCTAATTATAAGAAGTTCATCAAAAACTTCTCTTCCATTGCCTATCCTCTGAATTCTCTCTTGGAAAAGGATACCCTCTTTGAATGGATAGATGATCACCAGCAAGCCTTTGAAATTCTGAAGTGACTCTTAATCTTATCTCCTGTCCTGAGATATCCAAATATATCCAAGGTCTTTTATTTTTATACTGATGCTTCTGGAACTAGTATTGGTACTGTTCTGGCACAAAAGGATGAAAAAAAGGAGTATGCAATTGCCTATGCTAGCTGCAGTCTCAACAAAGCTGAGCGAAACTATTCTGCCACTGAATTGGAATGTCTTGCAGTTATCTGGGCTGTTGAACACTTTCACTAATATCTAGGGACTCAATATTTCTTCTTGATCACTGACCACTCTGCTCTTCTATGATTAAAAACAACTAAACTTAAAGGGAGACATGCAAGGTGAATACTCTGCTTGGAATTCTATAACTTCACTATCAAACACAGAGCTGGAAGGAAACACAACAATGCTGATGCCATGTCTAGGATATATGATGTATATGAACTAATCTTTCACAACTCTAAGTCTACACCCATCCAAAACTAATTCCAAGTCAGTAATCACAAGTGAAATTCGACAATAATAATATCCAGCCCAGATAGTTGGTGTCCTGGACAACAACAATACAACTTAACTTATCAAAATAGAATTTCAACATTATCATTATCTCAAAAACTATCTTCAATACAACAAATTACCTGACACTTTTGACAACAAACAACAAAAGCAACCTATCTCCAAAGCACAATATTACCAAGTGAAAAACAACCAACTCTACAAAAAAAATTGCCATAGGAAAACAAGGAATCAATTACTTTGTGTAATTCAAAAAAAATGAAGTGGAACCAATCTTATACTTACTATACAATCATCCCACTGGAGCACATCTTAATGTGAACAAGGTCTTTAAAGAAATACATGATCAATATTACTGGCCCCAAATGTTTGAGGATGTGAAGCATTATATTAATACCTGTAACCAATGTCAACAACAAGGCAAATTCAGGACCCTGAACCCTTACATCCAATCACAGTTGGTGACCTCTTCTCCAAAATAGGCATTGATATTGTGGGACCCCTTCTAATCATAAGCAAGAGAAACAAATATATCATTGTTGCAACTGACTACTTTACAAAATGGCCTGAAACTGAAGCAATCTCCTATGCCACAGGACAGCAAGTTGCAGATTTTATTTATCAAGTTATTATTTGCAGACATGGATATTCAAAACACATACTTTCTGATTGTGGAACACATTTTAAGAATGAAATAGTTGAAGCTTTATTGGGAAAATTTCAAATACAACATTTTTATTCTACTTTATACTACCCACAAACAAATGAACTAGTGAAGCACTTCAATAAAACTCTATATCAATCTCTAGCAAAAATAACTGAGGGAAAGGAGGATTGGGATGAATTTATTGCATCAACACTATTTGCTTATCACACATCAAAACAAGCTTTCACCAAATTTACTCTCTTCTATCTGGTTTATGGCTGCAACCCTCAAATGCCCCACATGGAAATGGATGAAGTAATAGAAGAAAATATCTTGACCCAATTCTACCAACTGACTGAAACCTTACCAACTATTTAAGGAACTGTCCAAGGAAATATTCTGAAAGCCCAAAAAAAAACAAAAGGAGAGATTTGATCTGAAGTTGGAAAAGCCAAGGAACTTCAAAATTGAGGACAAGGTGTTAATCTATAATGCTGCCAGGGACAAACACTTTACTGGAAAACTTAAACCAAAATGGAAAGGACCTTACTTTGTCCATGATAACTTAGGAAATGGAGCCTTTAAACTTAAAACGATGAATGGAAAAGTTTTGGCTGCCCCTTTCAACTTGGCCTTGTTGAAACCATATCTTAATAGTGAAAAATGAGAACCTACTGTATATATTGAAAACTGAAAAAAGGAATATACAGTGTAATAATGACAGCTCCTGAGCTCTCACTACTATTACAGCCAGCCCCAGGGCTCTTAGCGATTACTGCATAATTCCAAGGTGAAGTACTTATAAGTGGACAAGTAAAAACATGAAAAAGAAAAACAAAAACCTCAAAGCTCAAGCGAGAAAAAGGTTCTATCCAAAGGAGCAGGAATAGGAACACTCAACTGGACCAACAGAACACCAAGCTTGCCTACCCTTCACTGCAAGTTCTGGTTTTTCAACTCCAACTCTCTAATCCTAGTTGAAGTGGAACTTCTAGAGACCAACCATTCTATCTCCCTTCCAACTGATGGATTTTTTCTTGAAGGTCAGTCTGGGACCGCTCACCATGACATATTTGCCTCTTCAAATATTTGACCCTTTCTTGAAGAGTGACAACAGTTGCTCACAAAGGATTTATTCTTCCTGAGTGAGTGAGTCTTTGTGCTTTGACAGTTCTGGTTTCTCTTGGTATAATGATAAAAGGGATATAAGAAATACTCAACAAACCAAGGAAAATTCTCATATTAAATAGAGGAATATGGAGGATTATACCACCCAAACAATTATATAAGGAGCTCCACTACCTACCAGTTTGCATAAAAAAGAATTATCATATTTATGCAAAAATCACCATGACTACCATTCAGGACCTAATTTTGGAGGATCTTCTGATCACAATTCCTGAATTTGTGCAAGTAATCCCAATACCATATGATTTACTTCAGCACATTAAAAATTAGGTCTTGCAAACATACAGGTATATGCAATATGCTATTCACATAAAAAACAGAATTCTCTCCTTGGTCTATGTATACTATCTGGGAGAATTGTTGAAAGGAATTGTCAACCAATCACAACAATTCTATCTGAACAAACAACTAACTAAATATCATCTTACTGGATGCCGCCACACTTATGGTCTCTTTGAAAGGTCTGGGATTGAGCAAATTTGGAGAACAAGATATACAACTTTGACTATGATTATCAAGTTGAAGTTTAATGAATATCAACTCCTTGTGGATTCTTGATTCATGGAACTTACCGCTTAAGTAGAGAGGAAATGTTAGCCTTAATTATTAGTTATATTTTCCTTTAATTATTATCTATAGTTTTTGTCTATCGTATTACTTTAGTTCTATTTTTAGATCATGTGACACATGTGATGCAAGGTGTGTCTCATTGGTTCATAGGGTAGATCCAATCATTAGGGCAAAGTAGTGATTGACGTAGCGCACATTATTTAATTTTATTATTTAATTTTCATATCTTATCTATATTTAGCTAGCAGGTTACCCAAGTGAGCAGATCTGGCATATTGGCCTAATTTGGCAAATCTGGTAAATTTGGTCACTTTGGTCACTTTAGTCACCAAATAATTAATATTCAATTATATATATAAAGGCCAACTGTTCAAAGCAGTTGACTCAGGGTTTTACCTACTAAATTCTCTTATCCTTAACATTATATATATCCAGTAAACCTTCTAATTAAACAAAATTACTCAAAGTCTCTTTCAACATATTTGTGTAACCTCTACTATCTTTGAACTATCAACATTAGTATACCACGACCGAGATATTCTCCCTCAACTTAAAGTGGATTACTGCTATAGTTGTCCCATCTATCTATCTGATTTGAAGATTATTGAATAGGTTGACAATGCATTTCCTAAGCTCCATAAGAATCTTAGATCCATTATAAGTCATTTGCTAGAAATGTGGATAGATAAACATTACATGAACTATGGTTTTCTCTCTTTTATTACTCTCCGAAAGAGTTATAGTTATGAAATAAGTACTTCTTCTATTGAAATAGAACCTCAAGAACTCAAATTACATACGAAGACATAACTATTTTTTCATTCTAAAATTACTTCAAGGTTTTTTCATTCTGATCCAAATGGTTTTTTTATCCTCACATGATACAAAAATACTACTGAACTTACACTCTTTCACTGAACACACTCAGTATTGATGACAGGCCATAATAACCAGGATCAGAAGAAAGATATACTTCTCCTTTCTTGAAACTAGCAAGTCTATCATGGCATGTAATTGAGAGGGATCCAAAAGGATTAAAGATCCAATAAAAGGTGTTTAGTTTTTTTTTAGATAGTGTAGTAGTAGAAATTTAATTTAACCAGATATCAATCTATGGGTCCATAGTGCAGTGGTTAGCACTCCATAGGTCACATCACAAGAGCAGAGATCAAATTCTCCAGGGGCAACCTTTGATAAGCAGGTAGTGATCAGCATTCATTGGCGTAACTATATAATAACCGATGTTTCAAATATAGATTGTCTCACGAAGCGAAGTGTTTCAAGCTGGTTCTATACTGGATTGTGATAAGACTGAATGTCTGAAATCAAGTAAGATTATCCCTTGACATGGCTGCATTACCAAATAAGGTAATAAGAATAGTAGATATTGAACCGATAGCATACCGCTAAAGGAAGAAATGGTAAATCAACTAGAGAAAACCTGGTTCCCCTGCCTTACAGATTGAGGCATCCGTTCAAGAATTCAAGTACATGACATTGTCGTCTTTCACAGAATTTACTATTGGGAGGTCTTAATGGGAGAAGAAATCCGTAAACTATTCCGAAGGATTTAGAAATTTACTGAAAAGTTCAGAATAAAGAAAATTCGATGACCTGATAACTAGACTACTCTTACTGTAAATAAAATTGTTCTAGGAAAAATTAAGAAGGAATCACACATCTTTCCGAATAGGTAGTAGTTATATATAGAGGTAGAATAGCTATAGTTACTCATATAGATAGGTTTACTTCATACATGTATAATTACTTATTGACTATATGTAAAAAATGCTGTAGTAATTGTACAGACTTGTTACCTGTATAAGCATATAAGTTAATAAAAGATGTGGGACTTTGAAAACAGTGAAAAAGAGCTGGATGTATCATAAAGAAACAGCTCCAGCAACTCAGCAGTTCACTCCTAGACTCAGGAAACAGCAGATATCTACACAAGACAATAGCAAATCAACAAAATGATGGAGGACATGCAAGCAAATATGCAGAGGACACTTGAGGTCATAGGCTCCCTGACAGATAACCATCAACAAAATCAATAATAATCATATGTCTGACAAACTCAACAATCAAGAAATTCTTATGGACAACTTTCAGAATATTGAAACAAACAGTATAGAAATATCAAACCTAGTAGACATGGGTTTTACAGTATAGATTGCAACCTCAAATACAAGAGGCCTTAACAAAGAAACGAATAGAACTTCTTGAACAGATTTATGGTGGGAAATGAATTGGGACATTATCATTAGCATTGAAACAAATGGAAAAGACCGCATATCAAAATTTTGGAAAATGAAAGAGTACGAGTGCCACTGGATCAACCCAGATCAAAAGCAAGGTACAGGTGTGGGGGTGACCCTCAGACTCGAACTGGCAAAAAGGATAGTGAACAAGGAAACCATAAAAGGAAGGGTGATCATGCTGAACCTGGCATTTTCACAAAAGAAATACTGAAGAATTACTCACCAGCAAAGCACTCAGACTGACCACACTTTGAGAAAAAGATAACAAGGTGGTTTAATTCAAGCTACAAAACAAACTGGGAGACCATAGTGGCAGGAGATTTTAATGATACAAGTATGCCCTGCATGGACAGATTCTCAAGTAAGCACCACCGTTTCGAGAACAAGTTGTCGACAAACAGCATTCTAATCAATGATTTCAAGAACTGAGATATGCTAGACACATTCCGATTGGTGAACCCACAGAAAAGAGAATACACATGGGAGGTTGAAGTGGAAACGGCAAGCAGAATTGACCAGGTATGGATTACGCAAAATGGATGCGCAGAACTCCTCTCCACAGAAATCAAGAACGAGTATAAACAGATGTACGAGAGTGACCATGGAATCATGATCGCCAAAATACAGCTGTTTTTCCCTCTTCTCAGGAAGAAGAGAAACATTCAAAAAGCACTCAATACCCGATACAACTGGTCAGGCACAAGCCCGGCACAATGGGAGAAGTGGACAAGACACATAGAAAAGGAGATGGAGGCCTGTAAAAGACCACTTGAGCCCAGAACAGATGTTGATAAGCTATGGTGTAGCCTAAGAAAGGTTATCCTCAAGATAACATGCCTACATATACCAAAGTTTAAGCAGACACAAGTCAAGACATGGAACAGACAAGAAACTCACACGAGAGTCACATCGGTCAAGCTGATTGGACTAAGTTAACTCTAAAAACTCTTGGTAGAAGCAGTTAACAAAAAGTCTGGGCCCGAAATAAGAGAAAGAATCACAAACCTTGCACAGAACAATGGACTAGAGCTTCCAGATGAGCTAGAGAGCCCAAGGGACTTTGAAGTAGCCAGAATCAGGGTAATTGAGAAAATTAAAAGTATCAAGCTCAGCTCACATAGACAACAATATAAAGAAAACAGTGTAAGAATTAAAAAGTCCATCATCAATCAGTTAAATTGGTTTGCTGCAGACAAGAAGAGGATGATAGACAGTTTCCTCAAAAGGGAAAGACGGAAGATCAAATTAGACAAGTTGATAGTAAAGGTCAACAAATCAAACATCATCCTAGATGAGAAAGAAATCAAGGCACGAGTACGGAGCCACTTCGAGAAATGGACCAAAAGATCCTCCCAGATTGATCCCCTACAGAAATGATAAGAGGAATACATACCCTTACAATGAATTGATCCAGGTTGGTATGAAGGAGTCACTCAAGACTTCTTGACGCTTGAAATAACTAACATTATATCGAAGACAAGCAAAACATCAGCACCTGGCCCCTCACAGATCCCATACATAGCACTGCATCACCTTGGCCTAAAGGCAATCAGGAGCCTGAAAGTGTTATTCAACACAGTCCTCCAAAAAGGAGACATGCCCATTGAGTGGAAAAGAGGAACTATATATCCAATCCCGAAGACATATGACTGGGGCAATGATCTCACCAAAGTTAGGCCCATTACGCTGCTAGAATCAGTCAAGAAAATCTTCACCAAAGGACTGGTCAACAAGCTGTCCAACATACTAACAAGGCATGAAATATTGTCGGAATACAACTGGGCAGCATTACTAAGGACGAGCACTTTGGAACCTATTTTCGCAATCAACTCAATTATTGAAAATGCGAGAGAGAACAATAAAGAACTATGGATTCTCTTTCAAGACATGAGTAAAGCATATGACAATGTGGACCTGCATATCTTGGTAAAAGCCATGCGAAAGATCAAGCTCCTGGAGTTCCTCATCAACATCATTACAGAGGGCTTCAATGATCAGAAAAACACAGTGATTACAGGGGTGGGTATCACTGACCCATATACAGTCAGAAACGGAATTGACCAAGGGGATGCTATATCACTGCTCCTCTGGCAAATATATTATGACCCACTGATCAGCAGAATTAACAGGATGCACGGATACAGAAGCGTGAATATAAATTATAAAAGGACACAACTTGCTACCACCTGAAGCACCACCAACACATCAGTCATAGCATACATGGATGACACAGCATGGATCGCTGGGAACTGTAAACAATTGGAAGCCATCATCAGCACAGCTAGCTCCTTCTGCAACTTTGCTCAAGTCAAAGTGAACCCGAGCAAGTCAGAGCTTATTGTACTCAACAATAAATGAGAGGCTGAAATGACCTTTTAGCAAGATACGATTAAAGCATCCACTAGTGCAGTCCAGTACCTGGGAGTTTGGTTTGACCGGGATGGCAGAAAGAAACATCAAGTAAGCTTGCTTCACCAGACTACCTTGAATCTCGCAAATCATTTGCTCTGGAAGAAAGTATCAGACAAACAAATCCAGTACTTAGTCAGCCATGTAATCCTACCCAAGTTGAAATATTTGATACAAGACCTTTGCCTAACAGAGGTCAAAACTGACCTCATAGACAGAAAGCTGTGAAGGATAGACAAACACAAAACTGGATTCTCTACTTTGATCCCGAACTCAATCTTTTACAGTGACCTAGGCTATAATGTTTTCAGCCTCGAAAACCGCATGCTGCAGAAGCACTTGATCATCATCGAGGCTTTTCACAAAGTAACCAATCATGCTGGCAGATTATGCAGAGAAAGAATAATGAACCTTCAGTGGGCAGCCTAGTAAAAAACCAGTATTCTGGAGGCATACCCAAAGATTCACGCAACAGGCAAAAACTTTGTGCAAGATGTACTTATTCGTGCACAGAAACAAAGTCTATCCCTTAGAGATAGATGGTATGAAAAGCTGGAAACAAAGAAAGAGTTGACATTAATCGAAGACTACATGAGAAGAAAATGGTATGACAAATACAAAGACAAACTTAGAGTTAGCAACCTCAGATAAATTAAACAGTTCGTTAATTACAACAAAGTCAAAACAATAAGCTGGACCCAGATATGCTTCACAAGTCATCGAAATGCACAAGGGAGACAGCTCCATTTCTATGAAGAGATCATCAATAAAATAACTATAGGAACAATTAACCCAGGCTTCGTGACAAGACTGACAAATCTTTATCCAGGGGTCAATCCCTTTCATAATATAGTCTGGGCAGAAAGATGGAGCAGCAGATCCCTGAAAAAGCACAAGTTAATCTGGATTGCTGCTGGAGGAAACACGGAGGAGGAAGAAATACTCATAGGTAGACTAAGGAGAAAGAACATGAACACAATGACAGTCAGACACTATACCCGGCAGCCACACTCATCTTACATAATTTCATGTGTCAGGTGCGACATGAACAAATTAACTGCTAACGATACCTGTATCATAGAAATGGCAAACAAAGACTCGATCGAAATTCCAGGAAGGAACAAGCAAAGTACCACAGATCAATACGGAAGTAAAGTGATAGAGCTCCTTACATCACTACAAAGTATCAAAGCCAGGATGGACCATCAGAGGAGTCACAAATCTCGGGACCTTGAAGACATCCACATTTCCAGTCACGTCCGCACAAAGGGTTGGACCGAATGGATTAGGGATAAGACAACCAAAGTAAAAATCAGTTAACTCCAACAGGATATGAAAAAATGGTAGAGAGTTAAAGTCACAATGGACATGAGTTGCTACAAGAGATATCTTACAATCACCTTCCAGGTCAAAAACCTTGAATCAGGGGCAAAAATAGAAATCGTATCTTTCAAGATTCTACGAAGGATATCATCAAATGAGGCTGAGCTTAACGCAGTCATAGTAGCCCTCATATCCCTTCCACATGGAACAGAAGCAACTATAAACATGGACAGTCAGATAGTAGCCACAGCTCTGGCAGTCAACAGGAACAAGAGCAAGATAGCGAGACTCACAGAATATACAAAAGATCTTGCGAAGCTAAAGAATATTAAGATCAAAGTGAAAAAGATCTGAAGAAACGGCAACCTGACTATCGCCAAAGTAGATGGCGAGGCCAAGCGAACAAGATCTAAATGGCAAACTACACGTCTTGACATAACACCACTTAATAGGAAAGAACTGGTGCTAGCATACAAGGATGAGATCATCAACTTTAACACCAGGGAAGCTGTCTGTAACCACTTCAGGAACAAGCAGGTCATTGACTGGTATAGTTTAGAAAGGAATTAGGACCTTACGCTACTCAACGAAGGAATCAACTGGGAAGCAATGGTAGACTACTTACATTTTAAAAGGATAACTGCAGGCCCGACAGATATAGAAGATCATCAACGTAGGGCTTTTAAATTGAAGTCCTGGGCATAGGAGTTACCGACCATGGTCAAACTACATTCTAGAAGAAGGGATTTATACAAATCTAACAGATGCGTCAGGTGTGATATGGCCACCAAGAACCAGACACATGTCCTTACTTGCAGAGAAAACAAATTTAACCTTAATCTGTGTATGCTAGAGGTTATATCAAACTATCTCCAAAGTAGAGAGAAACGAAGTAAACTATGGGTCCAGAGATGGATCAAGAAGGCTGAACGTAACATACAATATACCTGGATTAACATGATATCTAGGAGCCTAATCCCCAGGGATATTGCAAACGTGGTTTATGAGTGGACCAGAATTTCAAGAAAAAGAAAACCAAGCATACTCTCCTAGAGTGCTTCGAAGAAATACAGAACCTTGCAAGAGAAACCTGGCTACAGAGATGCGAGGCAACCGGAGACTAGGAAAGATCCCAAGGGATCACTAAATTAGAAAAGAGAGCAAGAGGCAAATGGAGCCAGAACATGAAAAAAGACCAACCAGGGAAACCAATAAATGAAATTGGTTTGGACTGGAAGAAAACCAAAATCTTTAATTTCCTTTTTTCATGAAAACTCAAGGAAAATAGCGCTAACTCAGCTTAGGTAGGTTAGTTTTTCGAAAAGAAGGCAACAAGCCACGGAGGTCCACCCAGAGATCCGATCAGAAGGTATCTTTCATAGCAATCACATATACATGCTAGTATAGTCTGATTTCTAGTTAGCTCTGAAATAGATAGCACAATGTAATATCTGAATAAAAGCTAA
>CAJVPT010006063.1:0-11436 GCA_910592055.1 Acaulospora colombiana
TATTATTATTATTTATAATAGCATTTATTATATATATTTATATTTTACCAATAGAATTTTTTATGGATTTACCATTGGAAACACGTATTAATCCTTTTGAATTATTATATTCTCAAAGAAGTATTAATACGTACTTTCGAAATGGTAAATCGGTAGATGAAACGATTGATAAACTAATTAATGGTTCTATAAATCCTGATGATATCAAAAAGATCAGGGTTTGTTTTATTGATAATAGATTACACTCTCTTGATAATCGTCACTTGTATTGTTATCAAGAGGCAATATAACGTGATGCTACTTTTAGTACCATTCCAATTCAAATTATTAGCATATACGATTCTCAAAATAATATAAATTGGAAGATGCAAGAGTCAAAATATTATGAATTAATACAACACAATAATTGGAAAGATGTTATTGTGAGTCCATACTCTCATTCAGATTATTATGATATTTAATTTATTAATTTGGTATATCAGATATGCGAGATAGATTGATTATTGTTATACATATTATTTAAATACATTATTATGAGAAGATGATCCAAAGATCTTAATGGTGATTGTGTATTTAAGCGATGTGTTTTATCGTCTTTTGTCAAATAATTCAAACATCATTTCAATAATATTCTTGTAAAAAATAAATATCCAATTAACAAAATGTTCAACAGATATTATATCCTTGTTATTCTTGTGGTCATTGGTCTCATGATCATTGACCCTTCCAATGTGATCCAACAATCTTCAGATGACAAGTCGTCATCGATGTTGAGAATGATTCTGACTTCTCAAGAATTCTTTTTGATGATGGCATTTTTGATATATACCTTTTTATCTTTCTTATATTGATATTATCTGATTAACATCTACCCAGAACAATTTATCCGGTAATTTCGATATAGTTGACGAAACTTCCGAATGGTGATTTGGAGAGAGTTGAATGTATTGTTGCTTGAGAAAACTTACTATACATTGTGAAAATATAAAAGGGGAGATTGGGTGATGGGTGAATTCGAAAGAAATAAAAAAATGGATTGATTCAACTTGTAAAAACTTTACGTCAGATTTGAATGAACAAAAAGTAATCTGTAAGATATGCAAGAAAAAATTTTGTATGACTTTAAATGTGAAGGTATTGAAAAATCATATCAAGAGACATGGTATAATTCCGCATGTTCCAGTATTGACAAAAATAAATAAAACTCGGGAGAATGAGTTGAGATCCAAGAAACAGATTATCAAGATCAATTTCTTGGAGAGATATAGATTTCAAATTGAGAGTGGTGGTATGTTACATGATTTCGTGGCCAAAAAGATTAAAATCATATTTGAATGAGGTTCAACATATTTGTAAAGGTTCTATTTTTGTTTAAATAAACAAACGAATATTTTTTATTAATTCATTATAAATATCTGATGTGATGTGTTGTGAGGATAAATAAAATATGTTGTTATCAATTATCAAAAAATTCAAGACAAAAGAAAGATCGATTCAAGATATGTGCACATCTGATTCGGATCAACGGGTGTTCAATATATTTGACATAAGCATGATCATTTTTAAAAACTTGAATATTATTAAATGTAAAAAGTATCGAAGGATTAACGAGATATCGAATCAGATGTATCTCTGTTATATAGAGAATAATGAATTTGTGTTCTATGATATTTATCAATTTTATGATTTCAAGTTTTGTTATTACATGAGATATTATGTTATCTATTATGTGAAATTGACGAATGCTGATTATTATATGAAATATGTATATAAGAATCGAATAAAAAGGGATGTACTGACGAACTATATGGTTAGGACTCGTGATAGAGATATGAGATTATATAAACATGAGGTGAATAGGGTGTTTCAATATTATTATTGTTTATCATTTCACATGAGAATTAAGATGAAGAATAGAAAAGAGATTGAATCAATCATCAGAAGGAGGTTAACATGTTATTCAGATAAATTGATAAAGAAAATTTGATTTGATTATATTAAAGTGTAAAATAAAATATATATAAAACAAAACACAACACACATACACACATAATCTTGCCAAGTTTGAGTGGATAGGGTACTTGGTCCTTTGTACCATGCAGCCTGTCCGAGTATCTGAGATGCGAGTTGCTCCCTGGGAGGCTCTAGGAGTGGAGATCATCTAGAAAATTTTGTTTCAAGTAAGATTAGATTTTGAAAAATGTTTGATAGATTATCGTGAGGTAGATGTAAGATATGATTTTGAAAATTGATCGTCGGTGTTTGAAATATGTATAAATAGCATTAAAATTTACATCTTTATTTGGTAGATATGATCGAAAGGTGAATTTGAAATGATAAAGTGATGAATAGTTTAATGAATATTCAGAAAGGTGAGTGCGATGTGATGAAGCCTTTTTTTGATAAGATATACTCATCTGGTCACTTTCACCCTTTCATTTGATACATCGGAGCGAAGGGGTTAAAATTGTCACTGAAATCAGGCTAGTGTTTGACACTCACATCTTCCATTACAGGTCAAATATTTGAGAATATTATAATTGGTATACTCAGAAAGGATCCAGAATTCAGTATGAATGTGACAAGGCTTGTGAATGGAGATAATGGTATTGAAATAATAGTTTTTTACGGTGATCTTGTTGTGTTTATTCAATGCAAGGATTTTGTGTCCAAGGTTGGAATCAGTCACATTAAGGAATTTATCACAACCATAAATATGCATAGACGTGATAAGCTTGGAATCTTTGTATCGTCAAATGAATATAGTAAAAATTGCTATAACATTTTGATGTATAATATGTTGTTGTTGACGGTTAAAGATAATATAGTTGGAGCGATCAAATCATATCGTCCAAAGGTTACTTTATCCTCAGAATGTGTATTGACGAGAGATATCAGATTCTTCTCGACATTCGAGATTAATGTAAATATGATTGGTGTCTTGTTTATATTTGTGTTTATATTATTTGTATTGATGTTATTTTTTACTTTAATGAGTTATTTTTAAATAAAATATATTGATATTGTTTTGATAAAATGATGTGTATGAATTGGTTTGATATAAATAAACGTGTTTTGTGTTTTGTGGGATGAAAAAGATGATTATTTTGAAGAAGGGAAATTTGGTATTTGCTATTCCCAAGATCAATTTGATAATTTTTTCATTTGTGACGGAAATACGTGATCGTGAGGTGTACAAGAGGATCAATCGAAATTTGTATCGTTCGTATTATACATATAAAAAGAAGAAAGAATATGTGTTTTATTGTCATCGAGTCTGTGGTGTGGAGTATTGTTACTTGAGATACACACGAATATATTGTGATGAAGATTGAGATTGAGGTATGGAAGAGCAGACTGATTATGTGGTTCGATTTGATGACATGATGACATCACGGTTGTGTAGACATGTGGTGAATAGTGTGGTGATGTTTTATTGTGTGCATTATTACAAGGTGTATTTGGAGGATCGAAAGGTGGTGGAAGAGATTATTGGAAAGAAAATATTGAATCGAAAATATATGGATGTCAAACTAATGTCTTTGAAAAAGTAATTTATATAAATATTTGTACCCACTCCACCCCCCTCTATGTTTTAAAAATATATGAAGACACTGTTTTCATTTTAATTATTTATTAAATTAAAGAAAAAAAATTTTTTTTTTTATTTATTATTAAAATAAAGGTGTGAGAGTCATCACTGTGTCTTTTTTGTTTATCATCCGATATTCAATATTCACTAACTCTCACTATTTGTCATCGACCAAAAATAATGGTCTCACTTTTAAGATGCCAAAAATTCAAAGTGGATATTATGCTATACAAACTGGACTTAATCCTGATATTTATAAAACCTGGGATGAATGTAATGAACAAGTGTATGGTTATAAATCCGCCTGATATAAAAAATTTTATTTATTGAGTGATGCTCAAAGATATATTGATGAATATAATGAAAAAGAAAAAATGAAAAAAAAATGTTTATCTGATGATAAAAAAATTATAATATATACAGATAGTTCTCATTATCCTAATGAAAATATAGCTGGAATTGGTATTTATTTTGAAAATTATTTAAAAAATTTATCTGAACCTTTACCTGGTATAGATCAATCATATAATTGTGCTGAATTATATGCAATTATGTGTGCCCTTGAGACTTGTGATAATAAGAAAAATGTATTAGAAATTAGAACTGATTCAAGATATACAATTAATTCTTTAGAGATTTCGATTCATAAATGAAAAGTGAATAGTTGGAATACATCATGTGGTGAACCTGTTAAACATAAAGATATTTTAGTTAAAATAGATCAATTACTTACAGAAAGATTAGGAAAAGTTGTTTTTACGCATATTCATGGACATAGAAATAGTTTAGGAAATATCACAGTTGATAAATTAGCTAAAAGGGTGCCAAAAAAAAGAATAATGAAATAGTTATTGAATTTAAAAAAGATAAATAATAAAATAATTTTAATTTTTAATATAAGGATGTATGCGATATTTTAGTTATAATATAGCTGAGAACCTTGAGTTTACGTGAGGAAGGCTATGAACAAAGCAAGTTATACTTGCTTCTTTAAAAGAAGACCAAAAAAAAGATGTCAATAACATTTCGATCACATCCAAGTGGCGATGATGTAATCAGGAGGCTTTGGGGAGCCGACATATGGAATGAAACAATTTATTAGGAAAATGTCTGGATGAAAAATATAAATAAAGTAAGTATTTGATGAAGAGAAAAATAAGAGCAGTGGAAATGAAGGTAAAATTGGGGCAAACATATATCATTCAAATGTATCGAACAAAAAAATTAGGAACGAGTAATATTGTTGATTGTGAGAATGGTTATTTTGAGTTATTACATGTGAGATGCATGTATAGTGATGGAGTATTTTCGATTGGAGCGTCGAATTCTTTGAGTATAGGAGATGGTGGTCTTCAACTGATATAGATAAAGTATGTAAATTTTGTATTGACAGATCGAAAGGCCGAGATGATCAATAAAAAGTTGAGAGATATGTATAGTAAGTTGTGATAAGGTTGGTATTGTGATTGTTAAGAATAATAGATGTTTAGAAATTGAACAGAGTGAAAGGTTGTTACGAATATTCAAGCAGATATTCAAAATGACGGTTGATGATATTTCTTTGGAGGATATGATGCAATTGATCGTGAATGAGTTGAAGGAGATTGAGGAGATGATGAGACGTGAGAGTTGAAAAGTATAAATAAAGGATGTGCATGATTATTTTGATATTAAAAATGTCTGAAAATTGTGAAAACGAGATTCGTGATATTGATGGTTTTGTGAGTTCATTGATGAAGTTTGAGTTGACAAATTATTTGTCAAAAATGTTGAGTGAATTGAAATTTGTGAAACAGAATCATGAACGTGATGAGCATATTGATAAATTTATTTATGCGAGCGTGTGCAAGGATTATTTGCAATGACGATTGGATGAGATGAGACTTGTGAAGAGGGAATC
Organism: Acaulospora colombiana; assembly: GCA_910592055.1. NCBI lineage: Eukaryota > Fungi > Glomeromycota > Glomeromycetes > Diversisporales > Acaulosporaceae > Acaulospora > Acaulospora colombiana. The sequence continues at coordinate 5,493 of CAJVPT010006063.1, forward strand.
GTTTGATAAGATTAAGGCCATATTGAAGAAGAAGAGATTGATCGAGCGACACATTGATCATATGAATGGGAGAGGTGTGATTGGTGAAAATATGAGGGTGAAAAGTTATGGTTGTAAAAGGAAGTGAAAATATTGTATCGTAAATTGTCTTGATAAATAAAATATAAATATGGGTGAATGATTTTAAGTATTTTAAATATGTTGCTTCTTTCAGATAAAAGATTGCTTGTGATGGTTCGAGTTAATTCTATGAAAGAGGTTCCAGAACCGACTTCAATTCCAACCCCTTCTAATACAGCAACCTTATGTGAAGTTGTATATTTTCAAAAAAACAGGTTACGAGATGGTATAACATGTAGAAAGAATTAGTAGCTGTTATAAGAAATGGTCGTGAAATTACAGGTACTGAAGATCCAGATACTGAAATAGGAAGACTTAAAACAGAGAATGAGAGACTTAAGAGAGAACTTGTGGATAGAACTTGAGAGGTGGTTGACGCAGTAAACAATATTCGTGAGACTTACGGATTGACGATCATAACTATGCCACCTGCTGTTTCGGCACCTCATTCAACACCTCGTTCAACAATTTGAACGAAACATTCTACTATTCCATTATGAGCACATTGCGTGAAAATGTGGGTCAGATTTTGGATGATGTGAAATTGGTTTCTCAAAAGATTGGTTCTGAACTGAGATTAGATAAATTGATTGAAACGGTGGATAGATTGAGATGTGAGATATGTGAATATATAGATTCGTCAAAAGATTTGAATGATAATACTTTAGAGGTGTGGGTTCGTGAATTGATGAGGTATGATGGTGTTGATGCATTGATTGATCTTGATTCTATTCGTAAGAAGGTGAGTTCTCGTTTGGCTGCCAAGAATTTAGAGAAAAAGATAGACGAATTGAGGAGAGAGATTAGTAGAATCTTGGAATCGAAGGAAGACAAGACATTGAAAGTATTGATTCATGACTTGATGGATACGTATGCTGGTCGATGACTATATTTGAATAACTTTATTATATTTATCATGATTTTTGTATCATTTCATATATATTTTACATATTATTTTACGGAAGCCATTATATATCTTAAATTGACTTGATGAGATAAGTATAAATAAACATAGGGTTAACGTGATTTGAAATTAAATGGGTTGCTGAAAATTGAATATTATATTGCAATATCTTTTGATGCTTAATTTAATAATATTGTTGACTGTTATCAACATGTTGGTGGAGTATTACATATTTTTTGTGGAATTAAGATTTCAATTCGAGATCTCAATGCATTTTAAGTCTTTGATTTGTGACGTTTTGATTGCAATCGGAAATAAGTTGATTGATGTGACTAATTTGATAAGTAGTTATGTAAATGCCACGGACTAGAATGATAAAAAATCTAGGGCAACCAAAGGGATCACAAAAAAATCCAAAAAAAATATCACCAAAAATGATAAAAAAACCAAAATCAAATATATCCGTAAAGGCAAAGACAGCTGCAAAGGCAAAGACATCAGTATCAGCGAAAAAGACAAAGACATCAATACCAAAGTCAATAAAAAAGACTAGTTTAAATAGTACAGAATCAAGCGATAAAAACGTGTTAACTTGTAATCATAGTCATTATAGTTGTTGTTTCAAGCTTGAGTATAGTACGTGTGAAGGGAATTGTAAGTGTTGTTTCAATTCAAAATGATGGAACTTAATTATTGTAAACCAGCGCAACAATGGAAAATTTTAGAACGAGTTTGTGAAGTGAAGAAGGTGCCAAGGGCTTTATTAGATAAATATTAATGTCCTCCAATTACAGTTTCAAAAACATATGATGTGTATAAACCGGCAAAGGATTATTTGGGCAAAACAACATTTTTACCATTTTCAGAAGTTTGGTATGATTGTAAGATGCTGTTTTAGGATTTTAATTCAAAGTATAAAGATTTTCGTATGTTGTATTATACATTTTTACTCAAGTTCAGAATATTTCATAGAAACAAGATGCTCGTTCGTAATTAATCATTAGAGTTTGGAACAGATAATTCATTGATGAGTCTTTTTAGGGTGGATACTTTGATGGGTCAGATGGTGGTGCGGGTGATGATTGTTCAACAAAATATGACATGCGAAGGACCGTATGCACCTTTGGTTTCAAGATATGTTAAGGTCGAAGATCTGTTGAAAGATATTAATGATTATCGATATAGTAGGGTGAAACCACTATTCAATAAGGTATACGATCAGGAATATGTGATCGATTGTAATTCCTTGTATTTCAGTACAGAACATATGATGTATGTGGTATTAGATATCAATAAAGATTGGTATGTGATAAATGTGGGAATGAAAGATGATCAATATGTGAAATTTCAGACTGGATTTTATTGGCACATAGTATTAGTGAGTTACATGGATGAATTTAGAATTATGAAATATCACAGCACGAGTGACGAGGAGAGAAGACATATGTTTGCACTTATTCGAGATTTCAATAATATTGATAGTGAATCTTTTCCGATGATCCGTAATCTGGGATATGTGACTCAGATAATAGAAAAATATTCATTTTATTCCAATTTCACAAATTGTAATTACGATGCGAATGAAAAGATAGAAGAGATGAAAAATATGTTGATATCGATTTCAAAGAAGATTGAAGAAAAACATGTGTTAAGTGAAGAACGTGAAGAAGTTGACTATGATTATGATGAAGTGTACGTATCGCCAAAAAAGAAAAATTGACCTAATGTCACATCAACTTTGGATGTTTCAACTCCGACGGGAAATGAAGTGTAAGGATTAATTGAATATTGTTATTATTTTATCATGATAAAATTATTAATTTTTTATTCAATAGATAGAATACCTTCAGATGTGATCACAGAAATTGAGACCGTGACTGAGACGATTGTGAAAGAACCAAATTTTGATATGAGGATGATTGTGGGTGATGATAGACATCGATCGATAATTTCTTTGATAAAACATAAGTATAGTGATAAGGAAGATGAAAAGAAGGAAGATGATAAGGAGGATGATACACCTTTCAAATTTTGGTTTAATAATAATTAAAAATATATAAATACCTGTATAAATTATCTTGGTGAAATAAAGTTGAGGGATGAATATTTATATTATCATATTTTTATTTTATTTTTGTCAAATTTGATCATTGTTGATTCGAGATTGAGATATAAGAGACGTAAAGGATCTCGACAATAAAGAATCAGATTTTGTCAATGTCAGGATTGTGGTTACCCAAGATGAAGATATGTTTAATTTTAGTACTGTTGTTATTGGAGTTTACGTTGTCGGTGTGTGGTCAGGATGGTAATGGAGGATCTCGTGTGGTGGTTTATCTTCCGGGTTTGTACATAAAAACTAAGAAGGGGAGATATGTGAGAATATTGAATAAGAGACATGGGTTAACGAGTAAGTATGATGGTGGAATATATTTGTTGAGAGGAAATTTGATTCGACCTGTTCACAAACCCATGCAACAGGGTTATTTGAGAAGCAATTTTAATCAACGTCTATCCTTACCTACGACATCACCACCAAATACACAGCTTGGACAATTGTTAACCATCACACATGATAACAGGTATGTTCCGATATTAAGAAAACAAGGAGGGATCATGAGTCGATATAAGGAAGGGATATATTTGAAATCTTTGACGCAAAATCAGTATGATAATGTTTACAAGTTGGAGAGGAGAGGATGGGTAAATAGAAGACATTGTAAGAAGAAGAATCGATGTGGTCAAAAGAGGAGGAGAAGAAGAAATTAGTATAAATAAGTGTGATGTATTTTAAAAAAATAAATAAAGATGAGATTGATTTTTGTTATTACGATTGTATTATTGTGTTTGAATTGTGTGAGTGAAGCAAATCCTTCTATTAATCCTCGAGGTTGAAGTCATGGGAGGGGAGAAGGAAATATTGATCCTGATGATTTGTTGTGACAAACGAGATTTAATCTGATACAAAATTCGATCACACCTCAAGATTGAAGAAATTATTGTCATGGAGTAGAAAGATATTCAGATTTAGCAAATCAGATACCAATATCTCTACGATTGACTCTAGCACGAGATAATTATATGGTCGGTAGAAGTCGATGAGAAGATGAGGAAGAAGATATTAATATGGCAGATATATTGGATAATAAAAATGTATGGGTTCACCGATGAGAGGACATTCACCTATTAGATATCTTTCACCTGCTAGATCAAGGGGATCTTCAAGATAGAGATCTTAAACACCGTTGTGGAGATCTCGATCTCTATCTCCATATGATCTTTCATGGAATGTGGGGAATGAGGCATCTACATCTAGGCAATCACTGCAAAACCCCATTGACCCGAAACATTCACAATCCAATTCACCATTTGGAAATAATTGGGATGATACATCCACTTTAATTCCATCACCATTTAATTCTGTAGATCCTGCGCGTGATGTATTGATAACAGATCAACATATGCCATTGTTACCTGAGAGGAGACCATTTTTAAGTTTGTACACAAAAAATTGATGGGAAGAATACGTGCCGATATTGAAGAAGAATGGAGATATTACATGATATTATGGTGGTGGAATTTATGTGTATAAAAAAGATGAGATTGTGATGGTGCACAAGGGGATGGCCCCTGGATATGTGATCATGAATGGAGATAAGGCACCCAGGTTATCACCGGCCCCAAGGGATCGAAGGTTGGAACAGCTTTTGACGATAACATGAGATAACAGGTATGTTCCCATATTGACCGAAAAGAAGTATTTGACGATTTGGTATCGTGGAGGGATATATGTTGGTAATGGAAATCAATTTGAACTGATATATAAATATATGAAAAAGGGATGAGTCAAGAGACGACGTTCGGCAAGATTTTGATATAAATAAGGTGCGTGTGTGAAGTTTGTTTTTTAAAAAAAAAAGATAAAGGGAATAATTTTGATGATTTTGATAATTTCGATTTTAAACTTTGTGGCGTGCGAACCATTTGCAGAATGTGTGCAAGATCTTCAAGAGGAGTATGATTACATTGATAAATATGATTTGGATTCATTGACGTCTTTGATGGATCGAATTTTGAATTGTATGAATATCATCAAACAAAATTATGAGGACAATACCATCGACAAAGTGATACAAGATAACGTTGATGAGTACAAAGATTATTATTATATCATGCAAATGATTTTGAAAACATATGTGAAACGTCATCAAGAGTTAAAACAGAAGATGAATAAAGGGCGGGAGAATTTGTGAATAATAGTTTGAATTTGTTTTTATTGATTTTCTAAATTTGACAATTCTTTGTATGAATGTGTATCATCATGATAATGATTGAATTATTATAAATAAAGTTTTATTTTTCATTTTCAATTTTTAATCAAAGTCAAGATGTATTATCAAAAAATTAAAAAAAATAAAAGAAATATTGAAAAAATTGTGTAAAGAATAGAAGATCAGAATAATGTTATTGGTGATCTTAGGAGTGATATTGATGATACGGGAAAGAGGATTGGTTTGATAGGAAGATTTTTGAATGATGTTAGAGAGAGAGTTGAAAATCATGATAAGGGGATTGGAGTGATTGAAAAGATAAAAGAATTTTTGATAAAGGGAATCGATCGCCTCGGGGATAAGATTGATAATATTAAAACTATGCCATATCCACCTTCTCAATTGGGGTATCCGTATCCACCTCCTCAAGTGGAGTATCCATATCCGTATCCACCTTCGCATTTTGATTATCCACCCCAGCCCAGGATGAATTATCCGTATTCACCTCAGATGAATTATCCTCCCCCACCACCATATCCTGGTGTCAACAAACCTTCGGCAATAATGCCGTCACAAGAGGAACTGGCAAACCCGGGTATTGATGGCCCGAGATAAAATTATGTATTTTTTTAAATATTTTGAATAAAGT
>CAJVPT010006064.1:0-11435 GCA_910592055.1 Acaulospora colombiana
ATCACCAATTGGTTTTATTGTTTCGCTAAGCATAGAAATAGTTTATAAAATTGTTTTGTAAATGAAAGTATATGTAATGCATATAATCAATAAAATGGGCGACGTTGTGTGTTTTAAAAAAAAAAAAAAAAAAAAAATGTCATGCCCTTTAGTCTTTGCAATACTCCTGCAACTTTTCAGCAACTAATGAACAAAGTATTGGCTCCCTACTATGGCAAATTTATTGAGGTTTACATTGATAACATTATCATCTTCTCTACTACCTTTGAACTCTACTGTTAGTATGTTCCTATTATCTTGGCTGCTCTCAGGAAAGCTTCTCTAATGTTGAACTCTGAAAAATATTACCTCTTTTTATTGCAAGTGAAATTACTTGATCATATGATTAACTGTGAGGGAATCCAACCTGATGATAACAAAATTGTGAAAGTTAAGGAATTCCCAAGGCCCACCACTATCAAGCAATTGAGAGGATTTCTTAGACTTGTATCTTATTATAGGAAGTTTATCAAAAACTTCTCTTCCATTGTCCACCCTCTAAATTCTCTCTTGGAAAAGGATATATCCTTTGAATGGATGGATGATTACCAGCAAGTTTTTGAAACTTTGAAGCAACTCCTAACCTTATCTCTTGTCCTGAGATATCCTGATTTCTCCAAGATCTTTTATCTTCATACTGATACTTTTGGAACTGGTATTGGTGCTGTTCTGGTACAAAAGGATGGAAAAAAGGAGTATGCAATTGCCTATGCCAGCCACAGTCTCAATAAAGCTGAGTGAAACTATTTTGCCACTGAATTGGAATGTCTTACAGTTATCTGGGCTATTGAACACTTCCATCAATATCTAGGGACTCAACACTTCTTTTTGATTACTGACCACTCTGCTCTTTAATGGTTAAAAACAACTGAACTTAAAAGATAACGTACATGGTAAATACTCCACTTGGAATCCTATAACTTCACTATCAAATACAAAGCTGGAAGAAAACGCAACAATGCTGATGCCATGTCTAAGATGTATGATATATATGAACCAATCTTTCACAGCTCTAAGTCTACATCTATTCAAAACTAATTCAAAGTCAACAATCACAAGTAAAATCCAACAATAAATAATATCCAACCCATATAGTCAGTGTCCTGGACAACAACACAATCTAACTTATCAAAATGGAATTTTAACACTATCATCATCTCAAAAACTATTTTCAACAAAACAAATTACCTGAAACTTTTGACAACAAACAACAAAAGCAACTTATCTCTAAAGCACAATATTACCAAGTGAAAAACAACTAACTTTACAAAAAGGATTACTGCAGGAAAACAAGGAATCAATTACTCTGTATAATTCAAAAACAGGAAGTGGAACCAATCCTATACTTACTACACAACCATCCCACTGCAGCACATCTTGATATGGACAAGGTCTTTGAAAAACTATGTAATTAATACTACTGGCCTCAAATGTTTGAGAATGTAAAACATTATATTAACACCTGTAACCAATATTTACGACAAGACAAATTCAGGACCCCTGGACCCTTACACCCGATCACAGTTGATGACCCCTTCTCCAAGATAGGCATTGATATTGTGGGACCCCTTCCAATTACAAGCAAGAAAAACAAATATATCTTCATTGCACTGACTACTTTACAAAATGGCCTGAAGCTGAAGTAATCTCCTATGCCACAGAACAGCAAGTTGCAGATTTTATTTATCAAGTTATTATTTGCAGATATGGATGTCCAAAACACATACTTTCTGATTGTGGAACATATTTTAGGAATGAAATAGTTAAAGCTTTATTGGAAAAATTTCAAATATGACATCTTCATTCTACCCCATATCACTCACAAATAAATGAACTAGTGGAGCACTTCAATAGGACTCTATGTAAATCTCTAGCTAAAATAACTGAGGGAAAGGAAGATTGGGATGAATTTATTGTACCAACACTATTTGCCTATCACACATCAAAACAAGCTTTTACCAAATTTACCTCCTTCTATCTGGTTTATGGTCGCAATCCTCAAATGCCCTACATGGAAATGAATAAAGTAATGGAAGTAAATATCTTGACCCGACTCAACCAACTGACTGAAACCCTGTTCACTGCTCAAGGAACTGCCCAAGGAAATATTCTGAAAGCTTAAAGGAAACAAAAGGAGAGATTTGACCTGAAGTTGAAAAAGCCAAGGAACTTTAAAATTGGGGACAAGGTGTTAGTCTATGATGCTATCAGGGACAAACACTTTACTGGAAAACTTAAACCAAAATGGAAAGAACCTTACTTTATACATAATGACTTGGGAAATGGAGCCTTTAAACTTAGAACGATGGATGGAAAAGTTTTGACTGCCTCTCTCAACTTGGCCTTGCTAAAACCATATCTTGACCATAAAAAATGGAAACCTACTATATATATTGAAAACTGAAAAGAGGAATATACAGTGTAATAGTGATGGCCCCTGAGCTCTTACCACTATTACAGCTGGTCCCAGGGCTCTCAGTGAATACTGCATAATCCCAAGATGAAGTACTTATAAGTGGACAAATGAAAATATGAAAAAAGAAAACAAAAACCTCAAAGCTCAAGTGAGGAAAAGGTTCTATTCAAAGGAGTAGGAATAGGAACACCCAACTGAACCAACAGGACACCAAGCCTGTCCACCCTTCACCATAAGTTCTGGTTTTCCAACTTCAACTCTCTGACCCTAGTTGAAGTGAAACTTCTGAAGGCCAACTGCTCTACCTTTCTCTTCAACTGATGGATTTTTTCTTGAAGGTCAGCCTGGGACTGCTCACCATGATATATTTGTCTCTTCAAATATTTGACCTTTTCTTGGAGAGTGATGACAATTGTCCACAAAGAATTCATCCTTCTTGAGTGAGTGAGTCTTTGTATTTGGCAGATCTGGTTTCTCTTTGCATGATAATAAAAGGAATATAAGAAATACCCAACAAATTAAGGAAAATCCTCATATTAAATAGAAAAATATAGATGATTGTATCACTCCAATAATTATATAAAAAGCTCCATTGCCTACTAGTTTGCATCAAAAAGGATTACCATACTCATGTAAAAATTACCATAACTACTTTTCAGGACCTAATTTTGGATGATCTTCTGGCTACAATTCCTGAATTTGTGCAAGTATTCCCAATACCATATGATTTACTCCAGCCCATTGAAAATCATGTCTTGCAAATATACAGGTGTATACAATGTGCTATCTGCATAAAAAACAGGATTCTCTTCTTGGACTATATATACTATTTGGGGGAATTATTGAAATAATTTGTCAACCGATTACAACAATCTTATCTGAACAAACACTTGACTAAATATCATTTTATTAGATGCCACTATACTTATGGTCTCTTTGAAAGATCTGGGATTAAGTAAATTTGGAGAACAAGGCATACAACTTTGACTATGATTATTAAGTTGAAGTTCAATGAATATCAACTCCTTGGGAATTCTTGATTCGTGGAACTCACTATTTAAGTAGGGGGGAAATGTTAGCTTTAATTATTAGTTATATTTTCCTTTAATTATTATCTATGGTTTTTGTCTATCATATTACTTTAGTTTTATTTTTAGATCATGTGATATATGTGATACAAGGAGTGTCTTATTGGTTCATAGGGTAGATTAGGACAAAGTAGTAATTGATGTAGCATGCATTATTTAATTTCATTATTTAATTTTCATATCTTATCTATATTTAACTAGCAAATTACCCAAGTGAGAAGATCTGGTGTATTGTTTTTAATAACTGTAGTCTAGCCTTTCCTAGATTTTTCAGCATGATGTAGAGGATTTCTAATGGTCCAGTTGCACTAGTTTTCTTTGCTTTGTGTATTGCATTTTGTATATTTGACATGTAAAGATGGGTTTCTAAAGGGAAAGCAGGGACAAAAGTCAAATGTCCCTCACTAGGAAACATTAAAATTTTTAAATTAATAATTATAAAAAAACTTTCTACAATTGTTTCCATTATCCAAATCATTGATTTATAACATTTCCTGACTTTTGTTTCTATTAAAGTGAAGGGCTATGAATTTTGTCCCTCAAAAAGGGACATAAGTAATCTGTAAAATTTTATATGCTAAATACTTTAGGGACCCATTATTATTGACATATCAATTGGTTATAGTATATTGTTAAACCAGTCATCCTTAATATTTATCTTGGGCTCGTATTGTTGTTTCCAGTGTGAAAAGTTTTCAATGTTACTTGTTTATCTTAATCTTGTCTATTCTTCAAAGTGTTTTTTAATCTTGTATTTTATAGTCTCTGAGTTTGTTATTATTGTAACCTTATCCTTTTTTTTCCATTTCACCAATTTCAATGTGTTGATTGTTCTTGATTGGTGATCCATGATACTGTTAATCATTTTTTTGGGATATTTTTTCAGATACTTGTACCTATTCATAATATGTTTGGAAATTTTCCTTCCTTTCTCTTATTTGATCTTGATCTTGATTATTGCCTGCTTTACTTTCTATATTTCATCGATCTTGGTTAGTCACTTGTATAGTTCTTCTCTATTCTGCACTGTCTTCTTTTAAAAGAGGGGGGTATGATTAATATTCTGGTTAATACGTTAATTATTTTGATCTCCTTTTCTATTATCCTATCTATTGTTTATGTTTTGGCCTCAGGGTTCATTAGTCATGCTTGACATTTTCTATATATGCTATCAAGCTTGAGTTGTTTCCACATGAGATCCTTGTATTTGGATTTGTAGATCATTGTGATATTTTTACTATAATATCTTTTTTTTAGTGTTGCTTTTGCTATGGCCATTATTGACTTCTTAAAGTATTACCCGATTTTCTCTATTTATTTTGAATTTGTGTTTAAAAATCTTCTTGAATTCTTGTCTATTCTTTCTTTGAATTTGTTTTACTGCTTTGGGCTGGAGTTTGTATAGTCTATCTTGTTTTGCCTATTGTTTTTTCTATTTGCTAGTTTGACCCATAAAGTATGTGATATACTGAACTGGAGTACTATAAGCTTGTAATTACTCCTAATCATTGTTTCTATTGAACTATGTTCTACACTAATAATGTGAGGGAGTAAAGGATTTGTCATCCAGATTTAGTTCAACCTACTCCCATAATTTGTCTTGGATCTGTGATATGTGTAGTTTCTTTCGAATAAATAAACTTGTTTGAACATATTTATTATGTCAAATACTTTCAATGTATCAGTGATGTGTCTTGATTTGTTTTCACTGTTTCTCTCAATTATTCGGTCTAGATATGTGTCTACTGTTTTATTTAAGTCATCTATTACTATAATTATTATATTCCTGCTTTTGGCTTCACTGATCTTGCTCTTGATCTACTGTTGCAGTTTTGCTCTCTCTGTTTTCTTTGAATTATTTGCCAAGTTATATAATATTATAATTCTATATTTGATTTTTTCAATAAAGACTATGTTGATTAACAAGCCTCGGTTAATGCATTTTTCTGTATTATAAATGTGTATTGCTGATTTTCTTTCTATCAATATGCTTACTCCTATTTCTTGTATTTGTTGGGCTGATTTGGTTGACCAAATTTGATACTTTCTCTCTTCATTATGCTATTTTGGTTTTTCTGATAACCAGGTCTCTGTAAGTTCCAAAATATTTATTTGATTTTCTTGGCAATATTCTAATAATGCTAGTTTATCAGCTTCTATGTTAATTCCTTTGATATTAAATGTTCCTATCTTCTAAGCTTTCTGTTTTGTATTTGTTTCTACTTCTATGTACGATTGCCTTATTGTAACATTTCTTTCTTTGTGTTCCCTAATCATAGTTATTTTGGAGTACTTGGAGAAATAGTTTTGATGCTTCTGTTAAATCGATTGATGAGTTGAGACAATTTATTATCTCTTTCATTATGGACTTGATCATAAATTCCATCTGATTAATTCTTCTGTTTATTGCTTCTTGTTATTGTCTGATATCAATTCTTCTTGGCAATAGAGTCCTGAAGTTTGCACTCATGGATGGTGACTAATTTTGATAGAAGAGTCTATGATGGCTGACCCTTTTGCTTTGACATGGGACCTGCTTTGATTGCTATTACTCTTTTATTAAGCATATAAATCTGATGTTTAATGCTATTTATGTCTATTTATAGTTGGTTGAGAACTTCCAATACTTTTTCTATTTGCACTGATACATGAAAAACTTCTTTGGTAATACTAGTATATGTATATACTGAGCTATTTGTATTTGTGATAGTGGGTCACTGGCCCTGCCTTAAAGGAGGGGTTCTTATTATTAATGTGTTGTTAATCTGAATTGTCTGAGTCTGTTTGTTTTGTCCTTTTGTATTGGAATTTGTTTGGTTATAGTGTATGAGCTGACATCTTGCTCGTATGTCCTACAGTTGGTATAAAGCCTTGTTGTTCTTAATATCCAAACCAGTTTCAAGTTTTCAATTTGAAAGATAATACTTCTTGCTTTGTCCAGGTCTTGTATGTCCTTAAAGTATAAAATTACAAACCATTTGTTCTGATTGAAGTGATTCAAGGGAAAGTAATATTTCTAAGCATTTGTTTGATTTATTACTCCTTGAATTTCTTTGACAGAGATTTCTTGTGGAAGGTTGGCTAATGTGACACTATGCTGATTCCTTTTTTTCTTTGTGATACAGGTCTTGACTATAGGAAATATGTATATACAATAGTTATCCTTGTATAGGATCCACTTTAAGGCTTGTTTTTTATATACTTCTGTTGAGTTGAATTGAATCGTTCCAGATTGGATGGCTCCTGCTAGTTGTAGTACAATCATCAAGAAATTTTTTTGGTGAAGATCTTTGGAGATCTTTGAGTGTAAATCTCTGAAGGACTTCCAGCATTGTTAGAAGTCTCCAGAGTATAAGTTATATATATAATTTCTAGAAATAATCGAAAAATTTTTCAATAATCTCTGGAGATTTTTAAAGATTTTTAAATATAATAAAATATGTTTACATTAAATTATATATAAATATTATTAAAAATTGTATTACAAATATTTATTTATATTTAAAGATTATTTATTAAATTTATTTTGCATTACATACTGTATTTATTCTTTTGCTAAGCTCATTGCGAAGGATTTCTCTCCAATGATAAATTTTCAATGTTTAACATCAGATTATTTTCATTATTTTTAATTATCTTCAGAGGTTTTAGAACTTCTATTTCACTATTATTACTCATTATTTCATTATCGAGTCTATTTTTGTCACTAGAATTTCCTTTCACGAATCCAATTTCTCTTATAATTTTTTCCTAAAAATATATATTAGTAAATGTTTTATATTTCTAAAGACCTTCGATGAACTTTGAAGCTTACCTTATATTTCTTAATTTTTATTTTTAGAACCACTTCATTTATAGTAATTATTTCGTTATAGAAATTAAAACAGATTGGCAAATTGTAATAGTAAATACCATTTGTTTGGTGGAGGGGTCTCCTCTTGGCCAAACTTTTTTAAGAATAAGTGTCATTATGCTCTGATCCTCCCCTTTCAGAAGTTTGTAAAAATTATTATAACATTCGGCTGTCTTGCGTGACTGCTTTTATGTCATAATTTTAGTAGCTGATACACTGGTGTTGATTATATCATGTAAGCCTTTATCAAAAATTGAAAACATGATGTCATGAACCTTTGAAGCTGTAGTCCCATAAATAGTTCTATATTGCTTGATGAGCTATTAAATAAAATTAGAGCATTAATAATTTAAAATAAATACATATAATTTATTGAACTTACTTCTTGGTGAATATGCTTTCATAGTATGTTTTCCATTATTTTCTTGAAAGTCCTTCATAGAACTCTGAATATTCTTACTGGAAAAATTTCTCAGTTTGCTTGCGAAAGTTTTTAGATTCTATGTATATTTTTTCTTTAAACAATTCTTTCACAATTCCCTTGATCACCTTCTAATAAAATAACAAATATATTATTGAAGTTCTCTAAAGATCTTTAATTTATAACTTATGCCAATAAATTCTTGTTTAGTAATTAAATATGTACTCACGCAAATTTTATTTTCGAGATGGGTAACCTTATTCTTTACACTTTTTTGTCATTCTAGCAACTGATCTATTTTTTTATAGAGGGCTTGGTTGAACTTCAAAATTCTCTCAAGAAACCTATTATAATATAAACAAATAGTTGGTATTTATTTATATATGTGCTATGTTCTTTTAATATACCTGGAGTTCCTTTATACTGTTATGGGACATGTGGGTGACGTGATTTATACATAATGGTCTAGAGATCAAAAACCTAAAAGTCTGGCATAAAAGATTGAGTGTCACAAGATAAGAAACTATAGATAAGGTTCCGTACTGATAAGGAAACTATGTGCATCTGAAAGTATGGAAAGTTTAGTAAAGCTTAGGGTTAGTATAGCTGATTATAAAGTAGATAGCCCATTGTTAGTTAGAAAAGTATAAATAGCTTACCAATGTATGCCAAAGAGGCAAAGTTGAATATGTTAGGAAAAACAGCCCTCATTGAGAATAGAGATAAGAGTTAGTGATATTTCAAAGAAACAGAATGCAATAAAGAAACACTTACCTTCGACCAAGTCAATTATCCCGTCTCTGCCTTCCCTAAGTGTTCTTTATAGAAGACGCTCTCTTCTTTGTAAGCATTTGTGAGATGACTGGATTATACGAGGCACTATGGATTAGTGACAGACTCACTGGGTTAGTCCATAACAATATATCCAAGCCAGATATAATGCAGTTTTGTAGATACTTCCAGAGTTTGTGGATGCTTGTGAAGAATGTCTTTATCTATATCCAGTCGAGGCATTTTTTGGGGATTTCAACATAACCACGAGACTTCAAAGAACTTAATGAAAATTCAGAGGTCCACGAAGAACTTTTATTACATTTTTCTTTTTCACTGGAAGTTTTACCTGAAATAATGTTTTGAAACATGTTATATATTTCTTGTCTTTTATTTGACATTAAGGAAATTGTGAGGAATCTTAGAGACTTATATAACACAAATTCCAAGAAATTATATCACTTTATGATTACATATAAATCTTTATTACTATTTGAAAATAATTTTATAGTTATAAATATTATTAGTTTGCTTAAAAAATGAAGTAATTTGTTTTGAAAATGTAATCATCAAAATGTTGATGTGATAATTTATAAATTAAAATTTTGATTGATTATGGTTGAACAATACTTTATTGATTAATTCTATGTACCTTTAAAGATCTCCGGAGGTTTTACAATGAGTTATAAATGTGATTTTGTCAACATACTTTTTTACAGCACTCCACATATACGATATATGTTAGCAAATGTATATTGACATTGGACTCTAGTAGCGAATCTAATGAATATTCAAAGGCAATAAAATTTTTAAGTATTTCAAGTGTAGTCGAAGAATTGCAGAGATTTCTGGAGGTATTTAAATTTAATTTTTCAATATTAATTTATTTATTAACATTAAATTTATTTTTAGAATTCTGTAGAGGATTTAAATTCTTCAGAAAATAATAATTCTGTTCATGAAGATTCTTATGATATTAATTTATTAGAAGAACCTTTAAATAGCTATGAGTTTTTAGATTCTTTCGATGAAACCTTTAATAAATTTCTCAATGAAGTATATGCAAATTTAATAATACTTGTTTTAAAAAATAAACTGAGTACTTTAATAGTAAATGAAATAATTTTTTTTAATAAACATTCAAATTTATTATTTAGTCCATTGCCAAAAAATATTTAACAAGTATATAAATTTATGAATAATATAAAACAGCCGCATTTAGATTATTTTAAAACTTGTGTATTATTTCATAATAATATAGAATACTTTTTATATTATTGGTTCATTATTAGTTGTATTAAAAATATTCTGGAGATCCTAACATTATTTAAGATTTTGTGAAGGATTTCAAAATTCTTTATCAAGATAATCCAGTAATTAAATTTTTTAAGTTAAATATTTAATTTTATTTACTTATTAATTATTTTATTTATAGAATAGTAGAGAAAGAATTTATAAAGAACAAAATAATTGCAACTGGTAGAGGGTTGTGGAGAATTCTATTCCACCGAGCTCTAAATTACTTTCAATTATCTTATATTTAGATACAACTAATTGTGATACTTTGGAAAAAAGTTTGTTGCATCCAATATATATTTCATTAGAAAATATATCAACTTGGAAATGCAATAAACTGGATGTAAAACAGCTGTTAGGATATTTATCAATAATTAAATCAGAAAATATAATAGAAAAACAATCACCAAATTTCAAAAAACTTGTATATGAAACCTTTCACAAATCTCTGAAGATCTTACTTGAGCCATTAATTTCAATAAAAAATGGAATAAATCTTTTAATTGGAAACAAAATTTATCAATTTTTTTCAAAAATATCTATAATTATAACCAACTGACCTGAAACTGCATTCTTTTGTTTAACATATAAATCAAGTAATTCAAATAATCCCTGTTATTTTTGCTTAGTTACAAAAGAGAATCTTGTAGAAATAAATTTATCAAATAATAATATAATACCCGGAAGCTATGAAAACATGAAAACAATATTTCAATCAAATTTAACAAAATCAATATCAATAGTAAATGTTAATAATTTTTTTTGGAGTATTCCATAAGTTATTATAATTATATACTGTATAATTTATTTATTATTGATAAATTAATTTTTATTAATTTATAGCAAAATAAATATATATGAAGCAACTGTGCCCGATAGAATGCATCACCTTGATTTAGGTCTTTTTCAGTATCAAATTGAATTTACCCGAGAATTGTTAAAAGAATTTTAAAGTCTTTTGCTTTTAGATAAAATGAATCAAAAACTAGTGAAAATTTCAAGATTTCCTAAATTAAAGATTTTTTCACATGGGATTTAATCACTTGCAAGATTAACCGCAGATGAATATAAAAATTTAATGAAAGTTATGATTTTTGTAATGGATAATATTTGTGACAAAAATATGCAAAATGCAGATATTAAAGAATTACCGATAATTTATCAAGAATGGAATAAAATGTATATGATTAGTAGATTTGAGAAGTTCTCTGAAAGTGATTTAAAAAAATTTGAGGTATGTAACATTTGTTTATATAATTATATAATAAATATATAAAGTATATATTATAATAGAAGAAAAAAACTCTTTCCGCTAATCCCCAGTTTTCTTAAAAATTTTCTTTTTTGGTAATTTTATTGAAAAACAAGAGAAGTCACCTTTACACACACAAGAAAACACTTTTACATACAAAAACCTTTGCTCTCAAGCAAGCTTCATATTATATACAACCAATCGGCAACAAATATCAAGGGTATTTAAAGAAAATCTATCTTTTCTGCACAAAGTTTCTTTCTTTACAGAGGAAAGAAAAACACAAGAACACTGATTTA
>CAJVPT010006065.1:0-11432 GCA_910592055.1 Acaulospora colombiana
TGAATCAGCTGATCACCTATAAAACTAAAGAACTAAAAAAATGGCGAATGATCCAACTAATCCAGAAAACCAGTAAGAGGCCCATTCCAGAGTGGTATCTAGTAATAGAAAGAAGCATACAAGAAAAAGATTCAGGACAGTTCAAAAAATTCTGAAAAGAAGACTGAACAAAATGGGATCCAATAATTACAAAGATAAATTCAGATCATGATAAAAGACAAACACTCTGGGTAGTAACAAGTAATAGGTATCAAAAAGTAATATGGGGAAAGCTAAGATCGGAAGACACTAAGCAAGTAGTACAAATAGAACACTTCAAGTGTACTAAGTCCCCATATGTTCAGGAAATCAACCTGATGAAATGTTTAGAATATGCAGAAGGTAAAAACATGAAGAATAAATGAATAATAGAGACAAAAAAAAATAGAACATATGAAGTCTCCTATCTAAACACAAGAAAATCCACGAGAAGAGTCCAGCAGTTAAATATTCCAAGTTCCAAAATAGTTTTGAAAAGAATAATAGAAAAAACAATCCAAGATAATTACAATCCAATCTGAATAGTAGAGTAAGTCAAATAGATATAAAGAATTGGAGAGAACAAATTATTAGAGATAATATAAAATAAGAAGCATATCAAGATCACCTAATTGAAATACTTCAATAAAATCAACAGTCCAAAGAAACATTGATGTTTTACTCTGATGGATCTCTTATTAACCATGGATGTGAAAAAATGAAGATGGAAGTAGCATGAGTGCAAATAGGAAGAGAGGGTAAAGAAAATAAGTTCCAAACAGGAGTAGGTGACTGGCCATCATCTATTAGAGCTGAGCTAGTAGCAATAGTCACAATATTATTAGTTGTTCCAATAAACAACAAGGTCAAGATTTTTACAGACAGCCTAGCCTGTATTGCCAAGTGGAAAATAATAGAAAAAGAGGATCCCAGAAGAACTTACAGAAGATGGTTAAAAGAAAAGAACTGGTTCTTATAGGCAAGAATCTTGGATATTATTAAAAAAAAAATTTGGATCTGGAACTGGTCAAGATCAAAGCACACTCGAATGACCCTTACAATGAAGAAACAGATACTCTAGCAAAGGAAACCTTAAAGCTTCCTGTGATCGAATGGAAGAATCTTACCTCATTTAAAATTATTGCCGAAATCAAATAGCATGAAATGACTTTGGATAATCCCATAAGACAGTTTATTAAAAATATAAATAACAAAGTTACAGCTCATCAATAGACTAAATAAAACAGGATTTCGAATAAATAGAATCAACAGATTCGAGACCAATATGACTATACATGGGATTTGGTATGGAAAAGGATGAAGAATAATCATACTTGAAACACCTCCTTTAAAGATTCTCAAGAAAGAAGCTTTCTTATCAAACTAATTAACGAAGAGTTACCGACACTTCCCAAATTGGCCATAAGAAGACCAGACCTATATAAACAAGTAGAGTGTATAGTATGCAAATAACAAGCAGAAACAATAGAACACCTATTAAAATGTCTAGCATACAAAACCCAATGGCAAGAAATTTGAAACAAAGAAGTTGAAGGCATTTTAAAAGACTTTCGAAAACTTCTGCATGAGAGAAGAAAAGAGATAGAAGAGAAGGAAATAAGGCTTTTAGTTAAAGACAAAGTAGAATTAGGAGAATTGGACAAATGCATAGCCAACCTTATAGAAGAGATTGAAGAAACAGGCCAAAATACATTAAATTTTTGCATGGGATTAATACGAAATAATCAAATATTGAAAATATCAAATCTAAGATGCTGCCAAAAAAGAATAGGTAAAGAAGCCCATAAGTGAATAGTGAAGATGCAGAAGAAGATTTGCAATCAATTTCAAAAGAATATTTGAAACGAAAGGTGTTCAAGAATGATCGAGTGGGAATAAGCACAAGGAATCCATAGAAAAGACAAAATAAGAAGGTCAACCAGTCCATTAAATCTGAATAATAAGACCATAACTATGAAAAGGTCCATACCGGAAGAAGAAAAACTTGAAGATGAAGGTCTGAAACAAATTTTTCTAGAAGGAGTAAAGTATGGAATAAGATGGTTAGGATTTTAACTTCTGTCAGAACTCATAAGAAGGATCTGCAGTAGTGATCTGCAGGCAATGAAATTAGTAGTTGGAAGGGTTTTCACCTGAGTTACTAATGGAGCAATAAATCACTCCCAAAGTTACACTTAGAGTGGTAATAATCAAGATGAGTAAGTTAATTAGAGATTTAGCTTTAATGATTCATTTTACATGTATAATATACTAATGTTTAATAAAGCACACATAATTAGCCTGACAGAGGGTTAAAAAAAAAAAAAAAAAAAGAATTATAATATTGATTTCATAAATATTTTCTTAATATTGATATCAAATATTGTATTAATTAGAATATTTTACACTTATTTTTAAAATATTATTTCAATATTTTAAATCTTATAATAGTATTTATTAGAGTTTTAATGAACACTCTTTCTGCTGATCCTTTGATTATATACAAAAAAGACATTTACAAGAAGTTATACTTCTTTGCAAAGAAAGTTTTAACACTTTTTTTAAACCAACTTGAGAATAAGTTCAAGAGCCATCACCATACATCTTTTTCTTTTGTAAATATTTCTCTTCATATGAAAACATGATTTTTATTAACCCAAACCATGAAACACCTTTCTTATTAATAGCAAAAAAGTTTTGAAAAAAAAAAGAACTGAAGTGCTTTGGTCCTTCCACTTAGCAGAGAAATATCATAGAGTTGTGTTTATAATGAAAGACTCTTTAGAACATATCCACCTACTCTCTTGTCATAATAGTAGCTTTAAAAGTGCTTGTTCTTAATTTTTTTTGAAAAAAATTTATCTACCTCAGTTTGATCCTGAATTTTGAATAGCACAAAGTTTCTCATACAATGATTGGACAAAAGAATACATATCAATAAAAAAATGTAAACAAGTTTATATTGATTATCTCATATGTCTTGAATAAATTTCCTTAGCTTTATAAGAACCTGAAATCTACTAAAGTCATTAGATCTGATGTGGGTAGATACAGAACATATTCTATACAAGTCACTGACTATCTTCAGAAAGAGTCCATTTAACCATGATAAAGATTGCAAAATGCTGTGTCTAGTTTTTTGAAAACATGGTCATTTATCTTTGGCCACTAAATATGTTTCTCCTAGTTCTATTAAATAGGTGAAGATTTGAAGATAGGGTACGGATTTCTCTATCTATTCTTTGACTTGACTTTTAGGACATAGAGAATAGAGTGTATAAATAGTGGTCTTTACTGCACTGTTATATAATGAAAAGGATTAAAGAAAATGGTTTGTAGATTGGCCTATTAATATCAATATATATAACCTTACTCCAAATCCCTTCTTATTTCTAAATGGAATTGAATCTATTTCTTCTTTCCCTATACCTTCTAAGAAGGTGACTCAATAGTTTATCTAAAGATTTCTCCCTTTCTATTGAGCATTAGTATCTTATTTCCATATATAATCCACACTAATGTTTTAGGAGCTTCTGCAAGGAAGTACAAGTCAGCTACCAAAGACAATTGCTGAGATTTCCATATTTTTCAAAAACCTAAATAAAGATATCTGAAACATAGCTAATATTGTGTAAAGATTATTGGAAAATCTAAAATATGATTAAACTATGCACTAGTGTTTTCACTATCATATATAAATGAGTATTTGATACTATTTGAAAAGTTTTAATAAATACCTTGAACAAAATTTTCTTTCCTCTGTATAAGTAAATAGTAAAGAATTGTATATATAGACTAACCATCCTATCCACTTATTTATTTTTTGATCTCTTTTCTTTTCCCCCCTCAAAATTTTTTCTGTATTAGTGATCTTTTACTAGTTCTCACTTTAGAGATAGCAATATGCCCAAGAATAATCAATATAGTTATATCATTAGTTTTATAGATTTATAATTATATTTTTAACATATACTATATCTATATTTTTAAACTATATCCAATAAAATAAAGGCTGGACTAGCAGTTAAAAAAAAATTTTTTTTTATTAGAGTTTTAATATCTTTATATTAAAAAGTTGTTTTATTATATAAACTAAACTATTTTATATTAATAATTATAATAAAATTAAAATTTCTCTTAAGTTTTACTTGATTTTACTAGTTATAAAAATTAATTGTTTGTAGTAAATTCTATAAATCATTAATAAATTTATTTATTTAAATAAGAAAATAAAAAAATATGTTTATTTATTTAATAAAAACTTTATATTTAACTAATAATAATATATTAAATTTTATAATATATAATAACTTAAAGATTAAATAGTTTATCTTTTATATTTTTAATAATTTAAATTTATTTTTTTTTTATTGCAAATGGACATTAAATATGGATTTTTATTAGAAATTTAATTTATTAACTTGATATTAATAGTCTTTACATTGTAAATTAACTATAGACTATTGTGATTTACTTTCTATGATGAACTATTTATTATTGACTGAATATATTATACAAAAGTCAAATGATTAATGTTTATCTAAAAATGATTATATTATTAATGGAATAAAAATAGATAAGTTAGTAGAGTTATTATGATAGTTTAACATCTGTATTATTTGTTTGAGAACAGAGTCTTTACAATTGTTGTTATTTTTATTAGATATAGAGGAAGTTGCCTTGATAGGTTTCCATTTGATTTCATTTAGAGGAGCTATATTTGTTGTGTCAGATTGCTGTTTTCAAATCTTATTAAGAATTTTGAGAGATTTATTGATTAATTGTACTTTAAGTTTTGTTTTGTTAAGTTGGTCGAAGAATTGGTTGGAAGCTTTTAAAGCTATTATGAATAGAATAGCACTATTGTTAAACTGGTAGAGGCAATTGGGATTGCATATTGGAAATCTTTTTATTGTTTGTTTGTTGATTAAGTTCTTGAAGAAACTGACAAGTATTTTTGCTTTTTGGTTCAAGTATTTATGACTTTTATTACATGTAAAAATATAGAGTTGATCCTCTGTAGGATAATTACATCTAGAATATTTGGTATTGGATAAAGTAATGGTATCATTTATTGAGTTTAGTTTTTGTGAGTAGAGAATTAAGAAGTAGTTTTATTTGAAAGATTACTAAAGTTCTGTATTTTGTTTTATCATCAAACTAACATTGTTTGTTTGCTAGTTTAAGTAGCTTTAGTTTATCTATAAATTTAGGTTTATAAAATATATTAGTGTTAAAAGTGGTTACAATTAAGTTGCTAAAATTATTAATAAATTTGATCCAATATATAATTTTGATACCTATTTTGCTATTGATAATTGAAGATGAATTGTAATTATTGGCATTGATAAGTAGAAGTGGTAAGATTGGGCTACTAAATAGTGGTTTGATTGAGTTTTTTTCTTTTGAGAATTCTATTATGATGTTTTTTGTTTTAACTAGGTTCTGACAATAATTAATAAAGGAGCTGTAGGAAACTCTAATTTATTTGTTTATATATAAGGGAAAGGGAAACAAAAGGTTTGTTGAAAGTTGCCATTTACTGTTATGTTTAGGTTAGCAGTTTCAATTTTATTTATTAATATGGTCTAGATTTCATTTAATGAATTAGAAATATTGAAAAATAACATTCAGATTATTGATTTTCTAAGTAGATAAGTTGTTATTGTTGAGTTATAGTTATCTTGTTAAGTATGCTTGTTGTTTTAATTTGATTAGATAAATAATTATAAAAGGTAGGGAGCAGGTTTTTTTGACATGAGTTAAGCTTTGATTTCCTCTAAATTTTTTAGTAATGAAAAAGAGTTATTGTTTCTTTTGTACCAGAGTGATACAACTTTGATTATGGATTGAAAAACTATGCATGATTGGGAGGCAACAGTATAGTACTATATAATAGATATGAGATTCAAGCATATGATAATGCCCTTTGATAGTTGATATGTCTCTGTTGTTTCTTCATGATTTTATGAATTGTAAAAATTGATTTGATGTATTTAAAGCTCAAAACAATGGAGCTGGATTAGGTTTCAGAAGTATATTGTTACAGATAGGTAGAGATATGTCAATTAAATTTAAGAACCATGTAGGTATTTATCCTGAATTAATCTTCTCTGCTTTTGTATGGAATTTATTTTATAAATTTTTGACTATGGAATTGAAGTAGAAGAATTATTTGATCAATCTCATATTCTGTTTATATAAGTAGAATGCTATTGTTTTTTATATGCTATATATAATTCTATTGAAAGATATGATTAATTATTCTTGAAAGAATATTTTTAATGGCAAATATTAATGTGATATTTATGTGAAATTGAGATAGCTTTAGTAATCCATGAGGATTTAAACAAGTGGAGTTTGTATATAGGGTATTCCTAGATAGTTGTGCTAGCCTGGATTGAGTAATTTTCTTTTTAATAAATGGAAAAGTGATTGGACTTGCTAAAGTTGTAACCAGAAGCTTGATTAAGGTTTGATTTTTTTAATCACTCAGTAATATGAGATTTAAGTCAGCATAAGAATAAATTATCTTATTGGTAATAGTACATTCAACTTCTAATTTTGTTTTAATTGTTTTATTTATTGTTACTTGAAGTTTGTTGAGTTCACTTTTTTTTGATAGAATTATTTGAAGTGTATATTCAAGTTGAACTGGGATAATCTATTGTGATACTTATTTGGTGATAGAGCTATTCTATCACTTTTGTTGAAATATATATTTGAAAAATTTACTAATCTTATCTATTAGATTCTTTTTATGACTATATCTGAAGATTTGTTTGATAAATATATCTAAATATTTGATTGACTGATTAAAAGGTTTTGGTATAATATATATACCTTTTATTACTAAGCTTTGTTTTCTTTTATTACTTTTTATGGAATGACTAGTAATTAGGTTAATTTTTGTCTTGTTGCATATAATATGGTTCATTTTTAGAAATAATATAAAAATATTCATTATTATTTGTAGTAATTCTAAAGAATAAGTAAATATTGCTATATTATTAATATATATAAATATTTTGTTTAATAATATTAGTATATTATGAATTCTGGAGATAATAGGATTATAAAATATTGTTCAACATAATGGAGCTATTGTTTCACCTTGATCTAGTTCTTGAGACACTATAATTTGAGAAGTTAAACTGTAGTATTATTAATTGGATAGATCAATTTTTTAAAAGATTTAAAATTAGATTGTTAAAGTTTGTTGGAATTTTTATTTGAATAAGGGCTAGTTCAAGGCTTCTTAAGTTAATAGAGTTATAGACTTTTGAAATGTCAAATGATACTAACTAGTATTATTTATTAAAATTGTATAAGAAACTAATTAAAGATCTCAAGATGACTATAGGTTTCGGAATGCTTTGATTTTTTGTGCTGACAAAATTGAATAATGAAAGGATTTTGTTATTCAATATGAGGTTTAATAGTTTAGTATTTAAGATTTTTGCAAAATCTTTCTACTAGTTTCTATAAGAGCAATGGAATATATATTGCTTAAACTATAAGACCATATAAGTTTCTTAGGTAAAAATGTGATAATAGAGCTTTTTCAATGTTTTGGAGAATGACTATTAGGCAAGATATTGTTTAAAAGATTTATGATGATTTTTTGTGTGATTGATTCTATTTTATAGAAAATTTTTGTAGGTCCAGAAGCTTTATTTCCATGGAATGTTACAATTGTTGATGTGAGTTCTTCTAGTATAATTTTTTTTATCAAGTTGTTATATATATCTTTTTGTATATTATATTTAAAATTATATTTAGAGATCTATTTATTTTCTATTTCAAAGTTCTTCGGAATTAAATAATTTTAATTTTTTTTTTTTGAAATGATGACTCAGCCTTGTTTTATTAAACTTTTAAGTCAGGCAAAATGCAAATACAAGAAATAATTACTAATAAAATATTTCTAGAGTTGTCTATAAGAGTTAAGATTTTACACTACTACTATCACTTTGATTCTGTAAGCTGGTTATTCTTTAAGGGCTTCGTCAGTCGAGAATGTATTGCCTGTTCCTTGGCTGCTTTTAGTATCTCTATATTGAAAAATTCTAACCACCTCAATTTATGGAATGGCTTGTTGTCAGGAAGAATAACTTGAATTAATCTAATTTACACACTGGAAAAGAAGATTTATCAATCTTCCTAAATTCCCCTTAACACACATGCTCAGGTGAGACATGTTATCCCAAAGAAAAATTTTAAAAGAGGTGGTTGTATTCAAAGGATATGTCAATATACAATGAGAAAGTGAGAATATCAAAACTCTTAAAAAAGATACTGTCCCAGGTATTGTTATGTCTGTTGGAAAGAAGAAGAAGGGAGAGGTCTTTGTTGTCTATCCGATGAATTCTATTCCAATAGTTCTTTTTCCAATATACCACTGATTTAGGAGATTTGCTTGTCCTTTATCCATCTGTACCTACAGATGTAACTTATAGTAGACCCCAGATTCTTATAGAGCTGAGAAAATACATTCAGATACGTAATGTGATCAATGGAAGCTTGTTTACTTCTTTTACTAATGTAAGCTCTATCTGTCCAATGATGGTATGATAAACTTTTTGCTACTCAAAATTCAGGGTCAAACTGAGGTAGGCAAAATTCCCCTTCAAAAAATCAAGAATGAGTACTATAAGAAGCTACCAATGATAAGAAAGTGGGAAAGTTATCTCTTATCATAAACACGCTTATATATTGTTTCTCTACAGTGTGAAATGATGGTACATTAGTTCTTCTTCCTTTCAGAACTTTCTTGTCCTTGGTAGAAAAGATGTTTCTTGACTTTCTGGTTATTAGTAGTCAAATTTTTATTTGAAAAGGAGTATTAACAAGAAGGAAGAAAAGTAGTGATGACTCTTGAAGTTTTTTCAAGTTAGTTTAAAGAAAGTATTAAGACATTATTAACATAAAAGTATGAAAACTTCTTGTTAACATCTTTTTTGTATATGGTCAGAGAATTAGCAGAAAGAGTTATATGATTAAATAATTTTAATAATAATTATTGATTATATTATTGAGAATTTTTGGATCATCTTGAAGTTTATTTCTGTTATAAAGGATTAATAAGTCAAGAGAAGGTTTAAGAGCTTCTAGAACCATTTTAATATATTGTTTTGATTTAGACCAGAATTTTATAAAGTTGTTAGTGAAGTTTTTTTGAATTTAATCATTGATATATTTAACCATCTGAATTTGTTTTTCCTTTAAAAGCAGTTTAAATGTTCTAGAGAAAGATCTAGGATCGGGTGGAAGTGTTAAAATTTTATTGTAAAAACTTTTAGCTAACTGCTGAAGAAATTTTATGCTTCTTCCTAATGGTTTCAATTTTTGCAGAACTATTTTGATTTGTTTAATGGCTTTATTTATTCCTGAGGATATTTGTTGAGATTTTGATAGAGTTTGCTGTTTGCTTATAGAAGTATTTGGGTTTAAGGTTTTTTTTATGACAATTTCAAGTGAATTTCAAGTAGAGTAAGGATCAGTGAGAAAGTATAGGTCAATATCTTCTTGCATTGATTTTATCTGTTCTTTTGTAGCTTTATTAAATTGATAAGCTCTTATTAAAAAAGAGATGTATTGTGGTTTGTATTCGATCCATTGAAGTTTCTTTGTTTTTGAAAGTCATTGTTGAAAATTGTATTTAGAATATTATTAATGCTATTTATAGCAATATTATTATTTATATATATTTTCACATAACTGAACTATAAAATAATACTTAATACTATTAGTATTACTATTATTTTTATTCTAGTTAAGAATGGATATATTATTGCTTATTTTTAAAAAATAAATTTTTTCTTTTTATATGTAATGGTTTTTAAGTTTATACTTATTATTTATTTGTATTTGTATTCTTTTAGAAAGTTATTTATATAGATATTATCGAAAGTCATATGGGTAACACAATTTATATGTAATGGTCTAAAACTCAAAAACTTAAAGGTTTAGTATAAAAGATTGAGTGCTGCAAGATAAGAAACTGAATTAAGGTCCTAATACTAATTAGAAAACTGTATATATATAATGAAGTATAGAAAGTTTAGAAAAGCTTAAAGTTATTATAGACTATTGAAAAAAAGATAACTCATTGTTAATTAAAAAAGTATAAATAGTCTACCAATATAAGCTGAAAGTATAATGTGAATATATTAATACAGTACTTATTGAGAATAGAGATAATAGTTAGTATAATACAAAAAAACAAAATGTAAATAAAGAGACACTTACTTTTAATCAAGCTAATTATTATGTCCCTGCCTTTCTTAAGTATTCTTTACAAGAAGCATTTTATTTTTTTAATATTAGTTGTGAGTAGAGATTGTAATTTTTATCCAAAACTGAATGATCTATAGATTTGATCTGAACGAATTGATCAGATTTTATATTTTTTGATCTGTTTGTATTTGAATTAGATACAGATTTCAAATTTTGAAATCTAATCTATTCGGATTCTAAATTTTGAAACTGATTGGATTTTAAGTTTTAAAATCTAACCAGGTTCAAATAAAATTTGACAGGTTAACTATATTTAAATAAAGCTATTTAAGGTAATTAAAAAAAAACCTGGATTTTTTTTTATATTTCTTTAATGCCTTTATATGTTTCTTTAAAATTTTGAGATATTTTTTATGATATTTTTCTTCCTACAACATTACTGATATTATTTATATCGAAAAATAAAATGGAATATAATAGTTCTTTCAATGATTTCAATGAAATAAATGATAAAAGTTTTAGTTTAGATAGTTATGAATTAAGTAATACCAGTAATGTTACTACAAATAGTTTTACAGAGGTATCATTGAGTAATAAAATAAATTATAGAAATAAAGTATGAAATTATTTTATAAAGAATTTCAATTTCAATAAAAGTAAAAAAGTTTCCTGCAATTATTACAACACCAAATATACCTGTAGTAGAGACAGCACCTCTAATCTTTTCAAACACCTAGAAAAAAACCACCTAATAAAAATAAATCTATATTCTGATAAACCTTTAATTGAAAAATTTTTTAATATTACAATGGTTAGTATAAATTTATTTATTAAATTTAAAACTATATTAAGATTTATTTTTTATATAGTGGATATATAAACCTGAAAAAGTAAAATAAAATCTTATTTAATGGATTGTTATAAACCAACACCCTTTTATGATCGTAGAGGAGCCAGCATTTCATACATTTATCCAATCAATCTTACAAAAACTAAAATACCAGTTGCTGTATCTGTTAAAATAAATATAATGTATTCATACTTGGTTGATCAAGAAAAAATTAAAAAAATTTTGCAAGAAGTGAAAAGTTATATTTCATTCACCCTTGATATTTGAACATCAACTTTAATGAAGGTATTTCTAGTGATAACTGTATATTTTATCAGCAGTGATT
>CAJVPT010006066.1:0-11432 GCA_910592055.1 Acaulospora colombiana
CACAAATTCTCATCAAAGGTGATTGGCTGACATGAAACATGTTAGTTTTTGGAATGTAAACAAGCTCCTATTGGTCACATTCATGTGTTCCGATGACATCATTAGTGATTGGAAAGAAGGTTCTGGAAACGTTTGTCCTCAAAAAAGCTCAAGTCCCTCAATGAAAACTTCCATGACATCAAAAGACCAAGTGATGGGTAATGTGGATTGCAAACTCCTGTCTCTTACTTAAGTTTCTCAAGTGGTGACAAAGCTTTAATGGAAAAAAGCTGAGGTCTAAATACTTTCCTTGAGATATCTCAATCCAGTGCTCACTTAAATGAAAGATCAGTTGGATTGACCCGTCCGATGTCGCAGGTAATGAAAAAGAAGATTTTTTCTGAGGTTCAAATGAAGCAAGAAGATTATCCCAATCAGGCAAATCCCTTTTGAGAAGATGTTGTTTTTATTTTTGGATTTTTGGTGAGCCTTGAATTGTCTGCTTTCCCCAATTTTTTTTTCCTCTTCCCCTTTTTTAACTTAGCAATTCATTAATTTTCAGGCAATCTACAGTGACAAACTGTTGGCAATGATCCTGGTAGATAGAGGTTATTGCCAATCTATTAGGAGAGTAAAATATTGTTCCCAAAATCTGACTTAGAGTACTTTTGTATGAAAACGAATTAGTCACTTTGTGAAAGTCTGTAAAATATTGTAAATTCATTTCAATTTTTCAATAAAGACACACCATTGTGGCATGATTGCAGGTTAAAAAAATATATACTGTATATATATATATATTTTATTAATTAAATTATTATAATATATTTTAATAATGATGATATAATAATGTTTAACAATTTGATAAATTTTTATTTAATAATAAATTTATTATTAAAATATATTTTAAAACTATATTAAGCTTAATCTAAAAACAAAAAAAAACTCTTTTCTACTTATATTAAAATTAATATAAATTTTCTTTTATGGTAACAATTCAAAATACTAAAGATAAAACATAATTCTCACAAAAAGCTTCTTTAATAAACATATTAACAAGAGTTATTAAAATAAAAAATTCAATAATCAACTATATAAATAAAAGGATTATTACAAATAATGACAAAATCTCAAAAATATTTCTAAAAATTAAATTGATAAACAAATTTAATATATTATTTAATATTAAAAAAAATTAAACAGCACTCAATAAAGAAAAAATCAATATAAGTTACAATAAACAATTAAGTCAATACTTCTAAATAGAATAAAAACATAAGGCTCAAAAATATAGAACAAGATAATAATATAACTTTCAAGATAGATACTATAAAAACTTTTAAACTAACAATAAAAGCAACTATCAAGATTATATTATTATTATCAATAATAATAATTTCTTTAACAATAATAAAAAAGAAGAAAAAAAAAAATAAAAAAAACTCTTTCTGCAAATTTTTTCGATCGCAAAAAATTTCCTTATAAGGCAATAAAACAAAATTTTAATCAGAAATAAAGCCAAAGTGACTGGGGTTCCTCCCAGGAGCTCCTCTAAGTCTCAATATGAGTTCTCAATACTAGATATTGTATTTTCAAATGCTTCAATATCAAAAGTTTCGATAGTATACAAACAGACCAAGACCTCAAAAGTATTCTTAACAAAGCCCACCAATGAAACTACTATTCCATTTCTCCTAAACTGCCCTGAATTATGGCTCATCCCTACCTGTAAACCCAACTTTGGTGACCTTGAAGTTATCCAAATCAATTTTATCAAAAAACAGACAAGAGTATCTCCTCTGTCCCTTCAGGTCTCTACCCAAAAAATGAAACACCCTGATATCGAAACACTTAATGCCTTTATGAATCACTAAATAGGATTTCACCTGGAAAAAGATGACAGAGAGCTTGCCATTTGGGAAGTGGTAAAAAATATCTTAAATTATAAGCTTCATTGGCCTTAGAACTGAATCTCTATCTTTACTGATGATAATCTTGGCACTTTCTCTCTCAAAAAAAAAAGAAATACCGGCCCCTCTCCCAATACTCCAGTAGCACAGGACGATCTTCCTTGTACAACAGAAAATTCCCAAGAAAATTTCCCCTAAAGTAAATCAATATACGAATCACTCCTATAGCACAGACCCTATAGACCAGCCAGACATGAAAATAGATGAGTAATACACAAATGATATAACAAATCTCCCTAATGATGTGATCAATACCTATTCATGGGCAGACCAGATAGATAATGAAAAAACTCAACAAGTCTCTAGGGACAACGTGCCTCCTACCACCACAGGTGCACAGTCACTAGAAACCCAACTTATAGAAGAAAGTCCTCAGATTCAAGAGAGCCTACCTATAACAAAACAAGAAGCTATCAAAGAATTTTATGACAGCATCGTATCTTGTGAAAGAAATTCAGAAGCCATAGTATCACTGTTCATTAAGTTTAAAACTTGCACCTGAATCCCCTCACCAACTACTATCAAAACCATCCTAACAAAGATTGAGCATTGAGATAGAGCTTTTTTCTAATTTTTCGCAAAAACTGACACTATCAAGGGAAAACATCAAGTGGAATATGAAACAATCAAAAAAGAATTTCATGACAACTATTTGAAAAAACACAATATCAATTATATTAATCAAATGACAAAAAAGAGAATCAGAACCATCTTAAACACATTCATCTTTGTAACATTTCTTCAGACTCACGATTTCTCCACAATCAAATTTTGGCAAGTGGCTGAACTGTTAAAGTACGGGTTCAACTTCCTTATGGATCTAACAAAGAAAAAAGTGAACTATAAAGAGCTCCTGCAAGCAACAGAAAAAATAATCAAAGATAATCTTCCAGACTTATCAGAACACCCAAGTGAAATCTCAACAAAAGTAAAAATCAAACTCTCATATACCCTTCCAATCCAATTTCCAAGTCAAACAGGCCTTATGGTGAATATACTAAGAAGCTTTTACAATTTTGACCTTCTGCCTCCTAATTACTTTGCAAAACTCCTCAAAATTCCCAATCATCCAGATGAACTTCCAAAAAAATGGCATGAAATCTTCCCCATCAGAGAATAAAAGCAACTTAAATCCTTGGGCCTAATACTTAGAGAGCTCTGTGACAGCTTTTATGTCCCCAACAAACTTCCTAAGAGCTACTTTGACCTGCCTCCACCCAAGAAGCCACTACCTGATACTTATCAAATGTTACCACAAAACCTAGCAATGATGTTTCCAATTATTAGTGAACCTCAAGTAGTAAAAGCAGCAATTAAAGAATTATGAGATAATAACTTTGCAGTCAGACTTCTTCCCAATGATTACTTCATTCAAAAACTTCTCCTTCTCCAGCCCCATTGACATAGTAAAAACACTGGAATAAGCCTCCCAATTAAAGACCAAGAGTTGGTGACAGAGTTGCTTTAACAACTTCGTCTCAGATATAAGTTCAGACTTCCCCTTGGTTCTGAATAGATAGATCCATCATTAACCCAAACCGATCATCCAATGATGCCAAAGAATTTCAGTGAAATAGCAGAAAAATTAAACATTACTCAACAAGAACTACATAGAAAAAATCTGAAGTTTCAAGAAACTATCCAAATTATCAAAACACTTTACCATGGTCCTATCCCTCAGGGGTGGATCACTCCTTTGTTGCCTGATTCACCTACCCTTGAAGTAACCTTAGAATACATAAAGCAAAAAAACATCACCCTTCAACTACTTCTTAACTATGATACAGATTTACCAACAAATATTTCTACTCTCAAACAACATTTCTACTTTGACAAACTTCTTCAAAACTTCATTGCAGAAACAGAGCTACCAGAACCCGACATAGCCCTGATACCAAATCTCTACTGACATGAACTGTGAACTGGATTCAAACCTTAATCATTCCTTTAATGCTACGAACCACCTTAATGAAACACATATACTTTCACAAAAAAAAGAATTAAAAAAAGATAACAATATCAAATTCCTCTTAACAATATCAGTTCTCAATGTCAAAGGCTTAAATCAAGCTGAAAAACTATCATGTTTAATCAACTCCTTCCCCAATTCTAGAGACATTACCATTTGCACTGAAACAAAACATATCACAAAACATCCCCTTTTTAATAGAGTAGACAATTACATAATTATTACCAGTAAACCAGCTTCATCCCCTAGCAATAGAACCTGTATTATTGTATCTAAGTTGCTCTCACCACACATCTTCACAACACATTCTGAAAATGAATTCTGATGTACTATTCATTTAAAATTTAAACCAAAAATAAGTGTTATTGTAATTGCTTTATATCTTCCACACAACAATATATTGAGAAACACAGCCATCTCCTCCCTATACAAGTTTATCAAAGACTATCCTAATCATGAATTCATAATCACAGGAGATTTCAACACATTCCTCTATAGCACACCATCGATTAATGCTCCAACAAATAACAAAAGAAGAAAAATTTATAAATACCTTTGGGATTTTATCGATACTGCTAAGGCATTCTCAAAGGAACACATTTATATACACACAATATCAACAAGTGCATCTAGAATAGACCAAATGTGGCTAACACCAGGACTTGCCAACAAACTTCTCAATTACAATATCAATAACCTTACTTTTATCAACACTGACTATAGTTGTATCAAAGTTTGCTTTCAATGGTTCGAATATAAACTTCAACATATCAACTTCTCCATCAAAATTTACTTGTTTAACAAAGTTACAATCGAACAGCTTAGAGCATTCAAAGAGGAAATATCACTTAACCTCATTCTAGACTCTCATCCAAAGTGGCCAGCATTAGAGTTGATAATAAAAAAAGCTATAGAAAACAATATTCTGAAAAAAAAAAAGCACAACACTCAACCAAACCAAAAAAACTTTTCCTCAAATTAGACAAAGAAATAAAACAAGTAAAACACGTTCTCAAAGACATAAGAAATAACTGACATCCAACTAACTTAATATCAATGGCAAAAACTATACATGAAAACATCACAAAATTACCTCCCACCAACAAATCCCTCAGAAAAGTCTTCAAGATGCTAATAGTGAAAAAGCAAAAGCAAGTAGCCTCAATATTATAAAATCATATACAAGCAATAGTAAAAGATAACTTTGTCAAGTTCTGGAGCAGTCCTAGTCAATATATCAAAATTGCTCTAGGAGACCTAATACCTTCTCTCGATCTATCTATACTACATGATGGCATATAATTACAGGATGACCCAAAAATCCTAGTGGAATTAATCATTGCACACTATAGACAACTCCTATCAACAAAAGAATTCACTCTTGATGAATATTGGAAGCTAGAATATCTCTCGAAAGAAAATATTCAAAATAATATATACAACAACTTATTATCAGACATATCACCGTCAGAAATGGAAATGGCTATATCATTCTTTCCTACAAACAAAACACCTGGAGCGAGCAAAATCTCCTATGAAACTTAGAAATATATAGGAACTGAAGCATACAAAGCCCTACTTAAGATTTTCAATGACATAATAAGAACAGGAAATCCACCAAAAGCCTGGAAGCAATCTATTTTCACTCTCCTACCTAAGAAACTAGTCTAATCCCACAACCTATCTGACACCAGACCAATAGTCTTACTGGAAACAGGTTGAAAAGTGTTCACCAAAGTTCTCAATACTAGACTAGCAACTATCTTGAGTGAAAACAACATCTTATCTCCATCCAACTATACAGGAACAAAGGATCAGAGTACAATGGAACCCATTACTATAATTAGGTCATTAATCAATACTCGTGCATCCCTTAATCAAAAATACTAGTTAACTTCCTTTGATATTTCAAAAGCTTATGATTCAGTAAACCTTAATAGCCTAGAAACAGCCATAAAAAGGGTTAAAATCCCACAAAACTTTATCAGAATCATTACGAATCTTCTTCAAAACTGATCATTACAATTTATCTCACACTATAATATCACACACCCAGTAATAGCATCTTAAGGTCTGGATCAGGGTGAAACGATTGCTCTACTCCTGTGGGTAATATTCTATGATCCAGTAATAACCAGAATCCAAAGTATCTTAAAAAAGAATGACCAGGTCTTTGCGTACATAGATGATGTAGCTATATTCATCAAAAAAATTGAAGACTTACAAGTGGCAACTGATACCTTCACATCTTTTTTGAAACTAAACTACATAACTTGCAACAAATCAAAGACTGAACTAATAACAAACAATTCAAGAAAAAGTGATAAAAAGAAAAAGAAATTAAAAGTAGAGAACATACTTATCTTATCAAGGGCTCTTGATTATATAATCAGATACTTGAGAGTATATCTTAGTGACAAATCTCCAGAGAAAGCAACATACAAAAATCTGATAATTAAAGTCAACAATCTTACAAAATGTATATCAAAGCAAAGAGCCTGGAATGGGTCTATAACTAAACAAGTAATACAGTGGGTCATACTCGCTCAGCTCGAATTTGCCTTATAGGTCACACTTGTTAGGGAGAGTGAGGTACAAAAGCTACAGGCCCTGTATAATAAGTCAATTAAAAGCAAGCTCGATGTAGAGAGAACCTTGTCCAACAAAGCACTTTTTTTCCCACTGGGCCTAAATATAGCATCATTAGAAGATCGAAGAAAACAAACTCTAACCAAACTCCTAGTTTCTACTTTAAATAGCAATAAAATATTACCCATAATAAAACAAGAAGTCACAACAATCCAAGCTAGTATAGCCATATGGGCATGCCCACTATGTCAACCTCATTATTTCAAACAATCATGGATTGTAGAAGCATCCAAGATAGCCCTGAGACATCACATAAAGGTTTGTCCTCACCCATGCCCTTTCAATATGAATGAAAACAAAATGTCAATCGGATTGTACTTCATATTAGATAAAACAATGGCACTAAATTTATCAAGACAAGGTATTAGAAATATAAGGTAGCTACTTAAATATAATAGTAATGAATACAATATATGGGATGAATTCCAGATCAAGCTAGAAAAGGTTTATCTAGGATCAATACCCAGATGGTTCAAAATGAATATAATACTCCCTTCAATCACAAAGGGAGACACCCTATCCCTTTCCAATCTATCACCAATTCTATGGGCATACCTGGAGGGATCACAACTCAGAATATTAAAGACAAGAAAAAATACCAGAAGAAAGGAAGTTATCACAGGCAAACATCTCGTCCTTTTGAAACAACAAAACAAATTAATTACTTGTTCATGTGCCATTCAACCCTGCCTGATTTCAACCACAATAACTGCTGCTAAATCCTTATGGCATAAAAAAACAAAGAATTGTCTCATACTTTTAAACAATATTGATAAAATTATGGCTCAAATTTCATCAGCTCCAATCACCAAGCCCCATATATTAATAGATTCCACTATATTAATCAATTAAGCAACAATGCTACAACACATCTACATCATTCAGATCACCAATAGATATCTAGTGATAGATAAGGACACAAGTGAATAAATCTCTATATTATAATGAATTCTGAACTCTATTAATAATAAAGCTACATAAGATTAATTACCACTTCACAATTGAGTGTTACCTTACAAATGTGCCAAATCTAACCTTACCAACTTACTTCAACAGAAAAGTTAGAATTCACTATAGTGCCTATATAGATAAACTGAAAATATTAGAAAAAACTAAATCCTTGAATATTCAATTCAACAAAATAGAGAGTAGTGAACAACTAATTCTTACCTTGATTCCTTAAGCATTACCAAGACTCCATCACAAAAACTTCACCAGCTCTCCTTCAATCAACTTTTCCATTGGACCTAATATTACTAAATAGTTAAAATCCATCAATTATAGCAAAAACCTATTTCTCATAAATGCAAGTCAGAATTGTGTCTACAAGCTTACATCCATCAAAGACTATATACTTCTAAAAAAGCAAACAAGGAACTATGACCAGAGGATAAAACCAAATTTAGAACCTTGGTCATCTTCAGAACTAAATTATTATTCAACTCTCTCCCAACAAGGCATAAACTTCACAAACGATATCCACAATATATCCTGATCAAAAATGTCTAAGATGCGACTATGAAATTGAAGATATAATATATATGATGGAATGCCTAAAAGCAAGAAAATGATTCACAAAACCATTCCAAAGCTAAACAAATTAATTAACCAGAATTAAAAGAAGAGATGCAGCAAAACTGCCACATTAGCAAAAACTTTTCCAACAGATACAAAAGGAAGTGTTCTACTCCTAACAGCTTTAACCATATCAAATAAGCACCTGAACAGTATCAGCAGCAATAAATTAAAAATTAAAATTGTCAACAAGTCCCTTAAGGTTCTGTACAAAATTTGGAAACAACGTTCAGTCACAGTAACAATATCTCCACAGATCAGTATTAAATAGAAAAAAAGTAAACCAAACAAAATCAGCTCCTTAAAAAAAGAAAACAATAACAGTTATGACCAGAGTTACAATATATTTAACAGTATTTTGGACACTATGGAAATTAATAATAATTCTATGAAATTATCAATTTTTACATCCACTGTAATTTCATTATTTTTGAATGGACATTAGCCATTTGACCTTGTTCTGGCATCCCCAGTCACAGACTGCACGGGTGTCATATTAAGACAATTGCAATAGGCTATAGTTAACTTACTAAATGCAAAGACTATTAATGTATTGTTTATGAATTGAGTTTCTAATAAAAACCTACATTTAATGCTTATTTGTGATAAAAAAAAAAAAAAAAAAAAAAAAAAAAAATATATATATATATATATATATATATAGAAAAAAAAAAAATATTAATAATAATAAATTAAAAAAAAAAAAAAATTAAAAAACAAAAATCAAAAAAAAAAAAAAAAAAACCTCTCAAAAAAAAAAAAAAAATATATATATATATATATATATATATAGAAAATCAAATAGTATTACTAATAATAAGTTTAACAATAACAATAATTCAAAAACAAGAATCTCAAAAACAAGATAAATAACCTCTCAAGAAATATACAATATGTATTATTTAGATAAGATATATATTAATTAAGAAGAAGTGTTTAAAACTATAATTGAAGAAAAAAATTTTTATATATAAAGCAAATTGTAATATCTGTTAATTAAATATATATACAGTATACTATATATAGAGAAATTATTGATATAGCAATAATTGCAACTATTTTTAATAATTACAACAAGAACTTAATTATATATGAGATTAAGATTACAAATAATAAGATTGCAAATATAGATTAGCACTATAAATTGATATCTCTGAAAACAAGATCTAATATATCAGGATTTGAAACATTACTAATCACTATATAACAAAAAGATATAATCTATTTATTTCAAGCTAGAACAACAATCAAATATATTATACTGCATCAGTAGATCTTATACAATTAAATACAATCCAATTCAATATAACAAAAGTATTTAAAAAACAAGTTTAGAAATGAATACTCTATAAAATATCTTTTACATATGAATTTATTCAATAGTCAAAACTTGTATCATAAGAAAAAAAAAATCTAATACAATGCAATATTTAAAAATCTCTTACAAAAGATTTTTGTAAAAGAACAAAAAAAAAATGATTAAAAAACATATACTTAGACTTATTACTTTCCTTTCAATTATTTTAATCAGAACAAATATTTCACTATTCTATATTTTAGAAATATTTAAAACTTAAATAAAACAAAAAACATCAACTTTTGACTTTATTATGCAAAATTAGTTTGAGTGACAAGAATAATTAAACTTTGTTTTTATCATAATATATAGAATTATAATCTCAATTTCTATATTATAAAAAAAAAAAACTTGACATAAAAAGATAAAACTAATAAGCTTAAGCAATCAAGACTTTCTCTATTCTATCAAAGAGAATTGCTACTTCCTAGACAAAGTAGATAGCTCAATATCAGTTTTCCTTTTAATATAGAATATATATATACTAGTATTATTAAAAAAACTTAACAAACAATAACAAGAATAAAAAATATAATAGAGATTCTTAAACAGTTTCAGTTGAATATGAATATAATTAAATATCAAGTTCATATATTAAATAAAAAAATATTTGCAATTGAGATAGATCTTTATATTAAAGTCAATGACCTAACTATAATAAACTCTTTTACAAAGTATAAATCTTTTCTAGAAAGCTTTAGCTTTAGAACTCCTCACTTCATAGAATAAATATTAGATAATAATAAAAATAATTAATAAAAAGATTAGTTAAATAAAATTTATGATGGAATTAATTATGAAAGAAATGATAGATTGCCTAAACTTCTCAATATATTGATCAAAAGTAATAAAACTAATATTTGATTACTTTATAATAGTTAATAAAACTTTAAATCTAGATCTTTATATAAAAATTATGTTCACTAATTTTTTTTTTAATTGTCAACTTAGTTATATTTATTAACAATAATAAAATAAACTTTAAAATATATTGAAATTATTACAATTATTAAACTTCTTAAAATCTAATAGTTTATTGGATCACATTTTGTTGTTTCAAATCAAAAAAGACTAATCTAAAATTATTTTTAAACTAGTATTAAAAATATAAAGAAAAATATCAAAGCACTATCAAATAAAAATCCAAATTTTTTCTATTATCAACCATTCATTGAAACTAATATTAAGAAGAAAGTTAATATCTATAGATTATCCACTAAGATATTGTATTTCTTTATTTTTAAAAGAAAAAGAGAGAACTTCTTTTATATTTTCTTTTTTTTAGATAGAATAGAAAAGATTTCAAAAGCCAGCTTTATTAATATTGTTTTATTTGGAAATCTGCCAAGAGGACTACTCATCCAAAGATCAGGTGGAACATATGGCTAGGAGAATATCTTTAAAACCTATAAGTAAAGATAGGTCCCTAAAGAAGAAGATAGGAACAAAGGTCACTAGTTAAAATTATATCATTCAACTACTGAATTATTGCTGAATTTGACAAAAATTAATAATAAAAATATTAATGAATTATTTATGATTGTTGCCATTTGACATTAAAAATATCGACAAAAAATTAACAAAAAAATATTGCCATTCTGCAAAAAAAAAAAATTCAACACAAAATCTGGCAATATTGTAACAAAAAATTTTTTTGCATATTGTGGCAAAAAAATTTTTTGATACTGCAACAAAAAATTCAGCAAAAAAAATTGATACTGTGATAAAAAATTCAGCAAAAAAATTGATATTGCGGCAAAAAATTTGGCAAAAAAATTACTGTGGCAAAAAATTTGACAAAAAAATTATTGCAGAAAAAAATTCAGCAAAAATTGATATTGCAGTAAAAAATTTGTCAAAAAAATTACTGCAGCAAAAAATTCAAATTTCATGAAATTTATTAAAAAATTACAAATTCAATTAACTAAATTAT
>CAJVPT010006067.1:0-11430 GCA_910592055.1 Acaulospora colombiana
GTTTCTAGTTAAAATTTTGTTTTATTGCCTTATAAGGAAATTTTTTTTTCGATTGAAGATTTTGCAGAAAGAGTTTTAAATTTTTTATGTGTAACTTAAATTGATAAAATTATCAAACACAATTATCACAATAGAAAGTGATCAATGTAAACAGAGTATCAGGGATCTGTAAAAAATATAACAAAGTCAGTGTAAACAGGTAAACAATCTAAGCAAAAAAGGAGAAATGACATGTGCCTAATTAAAACAAGATTAAGACACACACAAAAAACAGGGTTATAGTTAAAAAACAATAAGTATTACACATAAAAGCTTGTCAACAATTACTAAAATAGTACTAAGGACACATATTAATTCACTTATATGACTATTCATAATATAATACAACAATATAACAATAATATCAATCTATACATATATCCTATCATGAATAAAGTAAAGTAAATACTTCAGATAGTAAACAATAAAGAAGACGATATTATTGACATGCTAGTCCAATTGGCAAAAAAGTATGATAAAACAAGCAAATTATGGACTACACAACAAATTACTAAACAAAAAAGTATAACCAATCACAATGGTGTAATGGCAGATGTTTCAAAAACATATATCATACTTGATAGAATTATTGCCAAAATCCTAAGAATAGATAATACAACATTCCACAAGAAACAAATCCTTATACAACATATCACCTTTTTTTGGCATAAAAGAAAGAAAAGAGAATTTACTTCAACTTTATTTAGAAGATAGATATCTGAACATAATTAAAAAAAAGCTGACAAAAATACTATTTATTCCAATGAAGATCACTACTGATGTAGAAAATAGATCAATATTGAATAATGAAATAACAATGGTGGAAGATCAAGAACAGGAGGAAATAGAAGTAGTAACTCTCAAAGGCAAAATTTAAGGCCACAATATAAGTGAGTGTAACTCTTACACTACAAGAAACAGGCAAACAACCCCAACATTAAATCCCTATTTTATAAACAAAAGGGTAAATATAAAGTAGGAGCA
Organism: Acaulospora colombiana; assembly: GCA_910592055.1. Taxonomy (NCBI): domain Eukaryota; kingdom Fungi; phylum Glomeromycota; class Glomeromycetes; order Diversisporales; family Acaulosporaceae; genus Acaulospora; species Acaulospora colombiana. Next base: position 1,024 of record CAJVPT010006067.1, read on the forward strand.
ATGACTGCAATATTTCAGGAAATAATGAAAAAGAAACCAAGGTATACTTGAGTAACATATTGAAATTGCCATAAAACAAGTGCAACCTTCTTCACAAAGAATTTATCAATAGAAATAAATGGTTGAGTTTTCATCTGGAAAAGAAGAAGATCTTCTCAAATGTTTAGAAGAGATAAATAGAAAGAAAGAAGCTTTCAGTTTACAACAACTTGAAAACAAGGATATCAATCTAACACAAAATATAGAAATATTAGACTAGAAGATCTTTCAATCAAGAAAAGAGAAAGCGGGAGAGAATATATAACATGTTAGTCTAATAGATATAGCATACAAAACTTCACAATATCTTATAAAAGAATATTTCAAAAGGTATAATGAGATGTGAAAAATACATATTTATAAGGTCAAAACAAAAACAAGAGTCAAGGCTTATATCAAGTGGCATAACTACCCCAAGACAAACTCAAAAACATTATGGATGACCCCATTAGGAACAGAAACTACTAGAGCTATCTTCTTCAGGAAAGAACCGACAGATAGAGAGTTTAATGATATTCTAATAGAAAAAAATAAAAACTCTGCAAGACTATTAGGCACAAACAAGTTCTACTCAAGTTTGGTAGCTAGAGTACTCAATAGTATAGAAGTGAAAGCATTTTACACTTCAAGAAACTCCTTTACACTAAAGAAACAAAACTTCACAGTCATATGTTTTGCATTAAGAGAGACTCTCAACAAAGTCTATAAATAATATATCTTCTTACAAGGACTATGCCTATCATGGAGTATTAAAAATACAGTAATAGAAAATAAAAAGATCTATAATATTAAAAGAAAAAGAGCAATAGCACAAGATATAAAAGTTGAAATAGACAATGAGGCACCTATAAACTTATTATCTAACAATGAATCAATTAGTTCCTCCTCTTCTTATAGTAGGAATTATTGATCTCCAAAAAGACAATACTCAAGAGATCCATCTTCAAGAGATCAACGAAAATTCCATAGAACTCAAACCTGTAGAAGAAGACAAAGAAATAATAAAATACTTAAGAACCCAGCTACAGAAAGTAATAGAAAACCTATGGGCAATTCAAGGCCTAGCTAATACAATAGTTTTAGCAAGTATATGTCAAATACAAAAATAGAAAATAAAGAAGATCCATTATATCATATCTTAAATAACTTAGAAAAGTTAAGTGGCAGAATAGCTAGACTAGAAGATAAAACAGCTCCTAATAGACAAATAAGATATAGTAGAAGAGGGGCAAATCACTCCTAAAAAAGTGCACCAGTTGTCCAAGATAATAAGAGGGAAAACAAGCCCAGTTTATCCCCAGTAGAAATTTTAAAGGAGGGAAAACATCAACAAAAAAAGCATAACAGTGTACAATTAAATAATTAGGATCAAAACAAATTCTTACAAAGTGAAAAAACTGACTTTTTGAACAAAAAAGGAAAAGAAAAGGAAAAGCAAAATAATAATAAAGATGAGGAAAATGATATTGAAAAAAGGATAATAAGAATAAATACACACAATATAAGGGTATCACCAACATAACTAATCAACATAGTCTTATAGAAGATATAAGCGAGCAAGGTATAGGGATAATAGGATTGTGCAAGACCAAGCTAATGTGCAATAATGCAAAATGAGCTTTCAGTAATCAGAAAGAATACAAACACTTCCATAGTACCAATAAAGATACTTCATATAGTGTAGGAGTAAGTTCACTAATAAGAAAAGATCTTGAGAAACAAGTAGCATCAGTAGAGGAGGCAGATAATTATATTATTACCATCAATATGTTGACAAAGAAGAACAAAATCTGCATTATACAGATTTATATCTCATCAGATAGACATAGACGCAAAAAAGTACAAGACAATTTAATAAGCTATATTAGAGGAAAACATGGGTAGGACTTTCACACAATTTTAATGAGTGACTTTAATTTAATATACAACCTATCAGAGGATAGAGCATTCTCATCCAGGACATGTTTCAGACCCTCATGGCAACCTGAAATTTTTCTATTTAATTTTCTTGACGAATAGGATTTTTTAGATAAAGGCAATATGGAAAAAGAAAAACAAAACTCCTACTAGGCAAGATACCACAAGCAGTAGTAGAATAGATTTCATCTGGATGTCACAAAGCTTGGCAAAATATACAATCCTATGATTTGATAATCAAGACATGAAAGAAATTACTGGAAGTGATCATACTATGCTTTTGGTAACCCTACATAATAATAATCTATTTACAAGAAACAAGACTATTAAACAATGCATAAATTTTAAAATACAAAGGATTGATCTAAAAGAAACATCCCCTGAACAATAGCAAGCCTTTTGAGAAAGCCTGAATCATAAACTTAAAACTTCCTTGGAGTCTATACTCAATAAGAAACCTAATAAAGATGAAAGAGAACTACTAGAAAATAAAATTTGGAAAACCTTCAAAGATCTAATTTGTAGTGCAGCTTTTAACAAATTAGAAACTAAAAAACTGGTATTAAATAAGGACAACCAATACAAATACAGTCCAGAATTTATATGATACATAAGAGCTCTTCAATAAAAAACAGTCTTTAAGAAAGTGGAGGCATCAAAAGAAATAGCAAAGGTGTATAAGCTCAGTGTAGCTATTGAAAAACATAATGCTATCTATAATTCACATCATCAGATAGAAAACTATTGCATCCAATATAGCATCTCCAATATCTCCTAGATAACCTTGAAAAAAAATATTCAAGATGCAATAGAAGGGCTCAAGTTTATATGTCAAAACTTAGAAGTCAAAAAAATAAGAGAGGAGATCAAATCAACTTTAGAACTAAGATGTGATGATCTCAAACACAATCAAAAGAAGATGGTAAACTCGCTAACAAATAAAGAAAAAAGCAAAATAGTACTTGACTGGATCAAGGTCAAGCAAGATGGCATACAATATATAATAACAAACAAAAAAGAAATTGAAAAAAAAATAAGAAGATACTATCAAGAGGCCTTTAAAAAGCGAGATGCCAACTTTGCCAATCTTACTAAAGAATAGAAAAAGGAATATTATTTCAAGCAGTACATCCAATATGTATGGTATAACAATCTTCTAGAACCAATCACACATGAAGAACTGGAAGAAATTCTTTGTGCACTCCTAAATAACAAAGTCCCAAGAAAATTTTATATTAGTTATAAAATACTAAAGAAATTGAGTCAAGAAGGAAAAGAATACCTGCGAAAGATGTTGAATACCTTCTTAAGATAGAAAGTTACACCTGTATATTAGAAACAAAGTCACATATATTCAATAGCTAAACCAAAATCATGGAGATGTAAATTGGCAAATATAAGACTAATCATATTACTGAAAGTTATCAGAAAGTACTTTACCAAAATTCTAATCACCAGAATAGAAAACATTTGCAAGATCAATAATATTCTTAGGAGTCCTAACTATGCAAGATTGTCAGGAGAAAGTATAGCAGAATCTATTCAGATTCTCAACAATATTTGTGAAGATGCAAAAGAAAATAAAAAAGAGCAGTGGATACTCTTTCAAGACACAGTCAAGGCATATGATATCATTAGCCTGGAAATACCAACCAAGGCAATAGAAAGAATTAAGGCATCCAAAGGTTTTATCAAGATTATAATGAGCCAGTTTCAAAATAGAAAGTTCAAAGTAATATTTGAGAATGACCTCACAGAACCAATAAGGGCAGGAGATAGAATAGATCAAGAAGAAACCATCTCACCACTGATGTGAAGAATTTTCTATAACCCTTTGCTGTACAAAATCCAAGAAGACATAGAACATGGATATAAAATAGAAGTCTCATAGAACTCTAATCTAAATAATACCATCACTAAGAAGCTAGAATCAAGATACGCAGCCATAGCTTTCATGAATGATATCACATAGATAGCAAGATTCAAAGAAGATATAGAAAGGATCCTAGAAACAGCAAGAATCTTTTACAAAGCAAATAACTCTCAGATTAATAGCAACAAGTTGGTTTTGATTACTATCAATAATTCCAACCACTATTCAGAAAAAGTTTATACAGGAATCAACAAAGAAGTAGTTAGAGAGTTACACAAAAAAGAGCAAGCAAGATTCCTAGGAATATGGACAGGTAACCAAAAAACTGCAATCGAACTTAAGAAAAAGGTCTTAAAAAAATCAATACTATTACGAGAGTTCTCAAAAACAAGAAATTGACTGATAAGCAAGCCCTTTATATACTAAATAGAGTATTGATTCTGAGAATAGAATTTAGAATGCAGTACAACATATTGTCCTGGAAAATATGCAATAACCTGACAGCAGCATATCATAAGCTCTTCAAGAACAAAGTAGCCTTATGTAGATCTATTCCCAATAGTATGATTTACCATCTAAAGATACATAATCTTAAAAGCATATAGATGCTCCAAAAAGAAAGCCAAATAACTGGACTCTGTAATAAAATAAATGATCAGGGTTCAGCAGGGCTTACAACAATTATTAAGTTAAAACAAGTACAGATTAAGCACTGGGAGCCCCACAATCTTCTTTCAAGTGAATTCTTAAATCACCTTGATAATAAAAGAAATTTCACATTACAAGTTCTAAAGTTAACTAAAGACTTGGGACTAACTTTCCAGAGTTGAAAGTAGAATGATATTTTCAAGTGGATCAAAGGCAATAGTCCAATTCAAGAACCCCTAACAGTAGAAGAATATAGAAAGGCAATATCATCTTTGCAAAATAACAGATTAATGTATATAGACCAATTGTTAAACCAAAACCCTACAAAATTCATAAAGGGAAGAATGATTCAACTTATCCAGCATACTAACAAAGATCCAATTCCATGATTATATGATATACTACAAAGAACTATAGCTAAAGAAAGTATAGAAGACCTACAACACTTTAGAAAAAGAGATGGGAAGAGAAGTGGCTACCAAAATGCACTAAACCTGAACCTGGTAGAGATAAATGAAAAAAAACTTGGATAGTTATCCAGAATGAGAATTAACAAATAGTATAGAGAAAATTGATTTAAAAGAATAGTCAAGATACTGTAATAATTCATCATTTTAACTATCAAGAAACAGAAGATGGCCTAGAAACAGTTCTTACCAAATGTACAGAATGCTTACTAAACAATAGAAATGAAAATAAATGTAATATAGAAATAGAATCAGATTTGATCTATACTATACCATTCTTAAACCATTAAAAAAATACTAGAAGAGCACAATCACTAAAAGTTCCTTGTTTCCTATTGGAACTAGATAGTATAATGATCAAGAGTATAGTTCCAGAAACCCAAGATTTGATAAATGACCAAATTGAAAAAATGGAATAAGTATAAATAGGAAATTGAAAACAAGAAATACTTAGAGACAATGTTAAACAAGGAGTATATTAAGATTGCCTACTTGAAATTTTTCAGTGCAATTAAGGATCACAGGAGAAGTTGATCTTTTATTCTGATGGATCCTTAATTAACCATAGAAACGAGAATGCAAAATGTATGCAGCATGGATATAAACAGAAGGAGCTAGAAAAGAAAGTAAATTTCAAACAAGAGTCAAAAACTGGCCCTCATCCACAAGGACAGAACTGGTGGTATTAATTATAATAACTTTAGTAGCTCCAATAGACAGTACTATTGAGATATTCACAGATAGTCAAGTTTATATCTTTAAATAGAAAAAGCTAGAGAAAGAAGACCTGAAAATGACACATAAAAGATGGTTAAAAGAAAAGAATTGATTATTATGGGTGAAAATGCTAGATTTTATAAAGAAAAAGCATATTTAGTTAACTTTGATCAAGGTTAAAGCCCACTCTAATGATCTATAGAATAAAGAAGTAGACTGACTAGTCAAAGAGACGTTAAATCTATCAGCAATAGAATGGAAGAGTCTCAAATCAAGCAAAATATCCACAGAAACTATGTGACAAGAAGAAGTAGTAGACAGTTCAATACAACAGTTTATCAAGCATATCAATAAAAGATAAATGACTCTATCATGGACACAGCAACACAGAATAGAGACAAAATAGCATTACCAAGTTCACAAGTATCAAACCTACTCATGGGATCTGGCATGAGACAGGTTAAAAGATGGAAATATATGGAATATCTCTTTCAAAAGCTCACAGTAAAGAAGTTTCCTGATTAAATTGACCAATGATGAACTACCTATCTTAAGCAAGCTAGTAATAAGAAGATCAAACCTATACAAGCAAGTAAGATATATAACATATAATCAACATCAAGAAATAAAAAAACATTTATTAGAATACTCTGGTCATAACATTAAGATCCTAGTGACATGGTAAAAAGGATTTGAGACTTTTCTTAAAGAATTTGACAAGTTGTATCAAGAACGGTAGAGGAAAGTGGACAAAAAAATAGTACAACTAGTAGTTGACAATAGAAAAGAAAAAGGTGAATTAGATAAATGGACCTTTAGACTAATAGAATCAGCCTTACAAACTGGTTCAAGCACTCTTAACTTTTGCGCAGGATTAGTAGAAAGTGATACAATCAAAGAAACTGCTAACCTAAACTGTTATGGAAAGAAGCTGGAAACAATGACAAAAAAATGGATTCTAAAAGTACAAAAGAAGGTTTGCAACCAGATCTGAAAACAAGTTTGAAATGTGAAATGTGAAAAGATTATAGAATAGGAACAAGAACAAAAAATTGATAGAAGAGTAAAATATAAGAAGGCTTAGAAAGCAAGAAGGCAAGATCTGCAAGATAATCCTAGTCACAAAGGCACAAGGCAAAGAGAAGAAGTGAAAGAGAGGAAAAACAAAAACCTGGTAGAAATTATAAGAAATGGGATTAAATATAAAATAAAGTGATTGGGTTTTGATCCTTATCAGAATATTATGCAGTGATCTGCAGTAGTGACCTGCAGACGATGATATTAGAAGTTGAAAGGGTTTCTACCTGAACTACTAACGGAGTGATAAATCATTTCCAAAGTTGCACTTAAAGTCCTAGATAAATGTAAGACTTTGATAAGTGAGTTAGTTAGAGATTTAACTTTAGTGACATATATATAATATATAGCTTACAATTGTTTAATAAAGCACACATACAGTAACTAGCCCGACAGAGGATTAAAAAAAAAAAAATTTTAATCTGTCATCAGGCTAACACAACTTATTTTTATTGTGTATTTTAAAATTTAAAAGATTTTTATATGACAACTCACTGTCTTAGAAGTTTAACAACATAATAATTTGAATTATTCTTTAGCTATCAAGTTTATTGCTTATAGATTATTACTATAAATTATCCAAAATTTTAAATGCCAAATCAAATACCTAACCACTTTCTCTCTTTCACTATCTATTTTTTAATAATCTTCTCAAGATTTGGACCTTTAGATTGTTCTTTATATAATATCTTATCTGATAATGGACTATTCTTTTTTTTTGAATTTTATATATTTTTAAACTTGTTCTTTGGAAATTGGAGTCATTTAAATCTCCTATCAATACCAAAGTCTTTTCCCATTCAATTACCACTTTGCAGTATTTATTTCAAATCTTTTTCTTAAAATTCTTTCGTATTCATTGATACAGTCTTTCTATAGCTTTTTTTATAATAAGTGGCTTTATCTTATAGTGTAGTTTGAAAAAGTCATTAATATTTTTCATTTTGTCCTTATATATATATTTACATATTATTTTAAAAGGACTTTGTTCCTGTTGCTGTATCTCATTGAGCCATGTATCAACTACTTGATATATAGCTTCTTAATCTTTATCTTTGATCTTTACTTGATTAGTAATATATTGAATCAACTTTCTACTTACTTCTTTTCAGATATATAGTCTTTTGAAGCTTATTGCTGAACACAAGAACAGGTGATCAGTTGTTTCTTTATAAGTTTCACATCTAATACAAGTGATTGATTTACAAACTTCTGGTTTTTGCTTCTTGAGTATCTGTGTTTATCATAAATAAGATTTATCAAAAAGCTTTTGTCCTTGTTATCCCTGAAAAATATATATAATATCGAGTATATCTTGATTTCTTCTTTACTCTATCTATTTTAAATACATATTTAATTACTTCAATCAAGGCTTATTTTTCTATAATTCTATCCTTTAATGAACTTCTGAATATCACTGTCAATGGTTAGGCCTTTTTATATAGCTATAGAGAAGATAGTATTCATTTCTTATGTATGCTGCCATTCTATTAGGTTTTTTTTTTTTAGCTAATTTTGCTAGTATATTGGTCATATTGTTGAAATAATCTTTTTTATGTGCTTGAACTTTTTTTAATGTTAAAATAAGGTGTTTTTTCTTAACTAGATTTTTTATTCTTGTCCAAAGTAGCTAGTTAGCTATTTTAGTCTATTTTCTAAATAACATAAGTAGTTATAGTTATATAGTATTCTATATTCTAATAGTTACTTTGCAGTTTATAAAGATAGTAATATTAGTATCTTGAGATAAGGTGTAGAGTACTATTAATATTGCTAGTATTTCTGTTTTTGCTGGTAAAAACCATAGCAGATTTCCTACTGAGAATTGGTTAACAATAATATTGTTTTGAGTTTGAATCCAAGCAAAACCCATCTGACATTCTATTTTAATATCTCCTATTTCTTTCTTAAAGGATCCATCAGTATAAAAAGTAAAGTTTTTATGTTCATTGTTTTGATTAAATCTAAAAGTCTCAGTAAGTTCTCTAATATTTTTTTTTGAGTGAATGACTTACTCTATTATGAAATATACCAGTTCTCTATTACTACTTTTTTACATATTATTGCTATATTCCAGGTATCAGGTTTATATTGCTTTAAATTGTTGGGTATCCAATCTGTTGGATTGCCAGGAAGCAGTAGTGATTTTCTTATCTATATATTTTTAGACTTGTTGAATTGAAGTAGGATATATATTTCTGAAGGTAAAACTATTGTCATTAGCTTAGATAGATCTAAATAACATAAAGTCGAATTATTAGTATAATTACAGTATAACTGAACTAATATGGGATAAAGGTTGTATTTCTTTGAGCTTTTTTGACTTTTCTTATCATATTTTTTGATAAATTGGTAGTGATTCCCCAGTAAATCTTTCTTTTGTCCAATATATTCAATAATTTTTCTGTTTTGATTTCATAATTGTACCATTCTAAATTTTTGAGTGAGTTTTTGAACAAATCCTGTTTTCTGTGATCTGAAAAACATCTTGCTTATATCATCTAGAAATATAACCTTTTCTATTTTTAAAAAATATTTGAACTGCTTATCATTTTCTAATTGTTTCTGTAGTTAGATTGATTAATTGATCCAAGAACATTATATTGTATTTTTTAAATAATACTATATAGCCTTTTTATAGTTATCTTTCTCAAGAATTGACTTAATAAAAAATAAACCACCCTCAACTTGAAAAAGATCTTTCTATCTTCAACTTTATATGTAATTTGAAGTTTATTGGCAAGGGCTAAAGTAATAGCAGCAAAATTACCTTTTTTAGAGAAAGCAGCTTCTGTTAAATGTTTCAAGATATTTCTAAGCATCCAATGTTTCAACTGATTCTGTTTGAGATGGATAATCATTGCTATTCTTGGATTTTTAGAATTGTTTAATCAATAAAAAAGAGAGGTTATATGACTTTCAAGTTGGATTTTCCATATACTCTTGGGCCTAATATCTTCTTATTATGAATCTACCTATTTGCTATTGTACTACATATAAGGGCTTTGTTCTTAAAAGTTTTTCTATATATTGCTATCAGCTCATTGCATATCTTTTTTTCAATATATATGTGTTGTATATGATATTTTATCTGGAGAATCAGAACTCTATTGATAATATATCTGATATGTTTCTCAATCATGGATTTTTTATTGATCACTAGATTTATAAATCTAATCTCAGCTTTCAACAAGTTAATTGTGTTTTTGCTATTATGTCTTTTTTTAAACCAAATGTTTAGAAATCATGCCTAATTATCTTTGCTCATTTCCTTGATTTCTGTTTTGTTGGTACTAGTATAAACTATTTCAGTTTCTAGTTTATTCTAATTTATTGTGAGCAAAATTGACTTCTTACTATTAATCTGTGAATTATTTGCTATATAGATTTTTCTGGCCTCTTCCAAAATATTCTCCATGTCTTGCTTAGATCTAGCTTTCCAGGTTGTATAATTTATATATGCAATAACTGCTTATTTAATAGATAGTTTTTTTTTAAATTCTGATATCCAGAAGTCAGATATTTACTCTTCTTCCATAGTATATCTATAATTCTGTTTATTTTGAATTTTGCAAAACAATGGGTTATAAAAATAAAAAAAACTCTTTTTGCTGATCCTCTTTTTTCTCAAAAATTTCCTTTTTTGATAATTTTTTGGAAAAAAGCAAA
>CAJVPT010006068.1:0-11430 GCA_910592055.1 Acaulospora colombiana
TAAGGCACTTGTATATATCCTTAATGATTATGGTTTCAAGTTCTTGAGAATTGTTTTCAGTTTCATGCCAGGAAACCTGTGTATCAACTTCTGAAAGCTTGCATTCTATCCAGAGTTTGAATTTCTCCCATTGTTTCATAGTAGAGTTGCTTGAATCTAGTATTTTTTTACTTTCTGTTCTATCTTGCTCTTGTATCGGATTTTTAAGCAAACTGTTTTTTATCATTCTTGTTAATAGCAGGGTATAGTAACTATCCAGTAGTATCTTCACTAGAATGTTTTTGAACTCGTATATATTGTTTAAGCTAATTTCTGGTGGTATCTAGATATAGTTGATTCTGCTATATGCTGAGTTATTTGCTCATATGAAGGTGATATTCCCTTCTTCCTAGAAGTTTTGGATATCTATGTAATTTCAGTCTTCTAGGAAGTTGAAGAGATCTATTTCCACTTTTCTGTATCTTGGGGTTGTTTTGTCTCTGGGTAGTAATTGATCCACTATTGGGTTGACAACTGCATTAAAGTTACCAATGGTTATGACTTTGAAGTGATTTCTTTGCTTATCTAGAACCTTGTTTTGAAGTAGCTGTTGTAACTGTCTACTTTCAACTTTTTTTGATGGCAAATACACTTGGTAGATACAGAGTTTGCTTCTTATTGATAGAAAGTTGGCTCCTATTATATGTTCTTCTATTCTTTCGATTGATTCTAGCTTTTTCTCAATGTTTTTTCTAATAAGAAACCCTACTCCAGATCCTTTAGATTTTCCATTATTACAGCTGTAAAAGAATTTGTGTATTTGCTATAGGTTAAAAGTGAAGTCCACTGTTTCTTCTGTTAGTTTAGTTTTACAAATTTCTAGGATATCTATATCGAGATCTTGTATAAGTTTAAATAATCTTTGTTACTCAATATTAGTGTTAATGCCTCTAATATTATGTATTTCAATAGTAATAGTATTGTCTAGTGTAGAGTTGTCGATGGTATAGTTCTTATACAATATTTGTTATTTGTCTAGTTTATTAATGGTATTCTTTTTAATTGTACTAATGAACTCGTCAAGTAGTATAGTGTGTGTTATATTGGGAAGGGTTGTATTGGTTTCTGTTATTGTTTCTATAATTGCTCCTTTCTTCCAGGATGAACTTGATTCTTCTTGTGAATCAAACTCTCTTCTAGTGTACCTTGATTAAAATAGTGCTTTTTAGAAGTGATTATTCTATCACCTTCCTCTTACCCTATTCTGATTATCTGTTTTTCCTTGATTATGTTTATTCTAGTATTTAATCACTTGAGATTATTCAGAATCTGGCACAAGAGATCTTGATCACTTTCACTTTTTGGATAAGGGCTTTACAACCTATTATACAAACTTCTTCTTCTGTTACAGTAATTGATTGGTTTTCTACAACTATCAGTAGTAAAATGTCTAGGGGGGTTTGATATCCCAGCCATGTATTTGCTGCCTTGGAAGTTGCATTTTTTTTCTTTTGCCTTTTTTCCTAGATCTGTTCTTTTCTTAGAGTCACTTTCAGTTTCTGAATCATTCTCAGATGTTATAGGTCAATTTGTTCTGTTGTTGCTTCTGATGTCAGTTTGACCTAATTATCTTAAGCATAGTTCAATATGTGTTGTTTCAGAGAGGACTTTCTCTTTGTTATAATTACTACTTTCTGTTTTGATCACTTTTTTGTTATGTACTATATCCTTCCTTAAGTGCTCTTTAACACTTCAGCTGAGTTTGTGACCATGTATAGATATATGTCATCTCAGGGCCTTGTGCAAATCTTTTGCTGCTGTGAAACAGACTACTGCATATCATCTTCTTTTCAAAGTGAAAGGGTTTTTTGATATGTAATATGCTTTGGCCCTTGCATACTGTGTTGCTCTTGCTATAAGACTTGTAAAAGTATTGTGTATACCATACAGTCATAAGAATTGGCTGTTATGATTTTTGAAAATGGCATCAACTTCATAGTCATTTGGTTCATGTTGAGTAAAAATTGTCCTAAAAGTATATACTTTGATATAAATGAACTATCTATCCTTCAAGTCTTGCTGGTTTGAGATGAGTTATACTTTGATTGTTCTTTGAGAACAAGAGTGGTTGTAAATATGAATACTCAAAACCTTTCCATATTTTTGTAAGGCAGCCTTGATTTCCTGATGGGTATAACTGCAGTTAAGATCTATCAATGTGACAACTACTGTCTTGTTTTCTTCTTCTATTATCTCTTGTTTAAAGAATTTTTTTTCTGGTGGTAAATATAAAGTTTTCTATTTCTCTACCTATATAGATATCAAAATAATATTTTCTCCTTCTTTTATATTAATCTTCTTTATACATTGTAAGACATCTTTCATTTCCTTACAGACAAAAGTTGTCCAGGCATTACCATTGAGAAAGTCTTTTTCGAATGGTAGCATGTCTTAAGGTAGACTTAAGATACCTTGGAGATAGACTAAATATTCTTTTTCTATATCTTCTGGTATTCTGGAGATAAGGATTCCAACCTTGAATTCTCTTTTCTTGGTGATATGAAATGAATTTAAACTGGATGGCTTGGATCTGTTTTATATATTGTAGGAGATTTATTTTGCTATGTTTTCCCCTTCAACTCTTTCCTATATGTTTACCATTTCAAGTTCTTTCTCTAGCTCTTCCTCCATATTTTTATCACTCATTTCAACTTCAATATTATTTAGAATTTCAATCTTGATTGTTGATTGAACGTCCATATCCTCATTTGGAGTGATGTTCTCATCTGAAGTTGAATTTCCTACTATAGAGTTTATAAACTCATACTTAGTTTGAAAAGTTTTTAGAGTATAGAGGGAAAGACCATTTGTGGAAGTATCTTGCTCCAAGATACATCTAACTTTTTCTTCCAAGAGGTGTGCCATAAGGTCTTCTTCTCTTCCTTAACCTTATGTCTATAAGTATAGGATGTGTGTTTTAAGGACCTCTGCTTTAATGAATATAGTTAGGTCTACATTTAAAAATGTTTGCAAGAATACTATCGAGTATTGAGTATTCTGTTAGTTTTGATGTCTAATTGGATTTGTTTTGTGTGGTGAGAGTGTTAAAGATGATTCGAGTAGCCCATATTTCTTTCCTTTGATTATGTTTTTCAGCTATTCTAACTATTGTATCGAGGATGTGTAGCTCTCTCTTCTTAGCAATTTACATGATTCTCCATTCCTTTGTCATATTGGTCATATGTAAAGAAGGATAAAATTCTAATTTGTTGTTTTGTTTATTCTTAATTTGTTTATTTGTTTATATTTAGCAAGATACGTAGGGTTAATTGTTTGTTGTCTTATTTAGTATCTCGTTTACTAAAATGAGTTATTGATCTTTCCTGTTTATTTCTGTTTATTTACCAGATTTGATATTGATCTCCTTTATTATGAAAAATAGATCATTTATATGTAAATACTTGATAAACCTTGCTATGTTGTTTTGATGTTGAATTATTTAATGTGTACACATTTATATAACTTGTTTTGGTGTTTAGACAGTTATGTATAGAATCAGAATACTCTACTGTTTAGTCCTTGAGAATCTTTGATGTCTTTCTGGGCTTTGTAATCTTTAGTTTTTCCTGATTTATCAGTAGAAACTATTGTTTGTAAAGCTCTTTCTAGTATCTAGAAAGGTGTAAACTGACACTGGCCTGGCTAGAAGCTTGAAAAGTGGATATTAAGCTCTACTAAGCTTACTGTGAATCAGCTTGTAGATGTGTTTTCCTTTCCTTATAAAGTAAAGCTAGTACAATGTTGTACTGCCAAAACTTCTTTTAATCGATAGAGTAATCTCTTAAGGGAATGGTTGAATGTTCTAGTTTGTTATTAAGTCTTGGATCTTTGAGGAATAAGATATTTTTTAGGCTAACTTCTCTTTTTCAAGAAAATTACCAAAAAAGGAAATTTTTAAGGAAAGGGTAATCAGTGAAAAGAGTTTTTATATTTATAAAATATACTATTTAGAACTAAATATAGAAAATAATAAATAAATCTTATTGGCTAAACATATTTCTCATAATCAAATAAGTCATCAATTATATATATAATATTTTTCATCTAACTTTATCTTTATATAATATTTTAACTTCTAATACTTTTATAAAATAATATATTATAAACAGTTTCTATCTTTGCAACAAAATCCATACTTGGTTTAACATAATTAATTATATATATTAAATAGGTTTGATGTATAAATTTTGATACTATTTATATATAAAATAGTATTTAATATATTAAATAAAAGTCTTGTTGGCTTGGATTATAATCATTGAAATTATGTTTAATGGAATTTAAAAATAGAATTGCATTTATTAAAAGAGTAATTATTAAATCAGAAAATTTTTAAAACAGATATTGTTATTATAAATACTAAAATTACAAGTAGAAGTATTGTAATTGTTGACCTGATACAAGTATCATAATTTTTAAAAATAGATAATATAATAGATCTTTATTATAAATACGGATATAAATTTATATAAAATCTGAGATATACAATTGAACATGATTAATTTATAAAAAAAAATTGCAATAAATTTTATTATTATTGCTAAACAATTTCTTCTGATAACTAGTGTAAGTAACCAACTAACTATTCTTATATTTTTACTAACTTGTTATAACTATTGCTTGATATTTATACTTATTTTTTTATATTTTATATTTTATACAGCCATTTAACAGTCAGCTTTAACTTTATTGATTCTAGCTATATTGACTATTAACTATAGACATCTATAAGTTTTATATTCTATAACCACAGATAAACAATATTTTGATGATACTATATATATTATTGTTATTGTTTTATTGCTATTAATACTAACTATAATATTTATTTTTGATTCCTAGTTTTTTCAATCCTCAACTATAATCAATTACAAGTCTTTAACGTATTACAAATAAGTAAACAACATTTATTAATATTATAATTCTCTATTATTATGTTATTGTTACTAATATTGATTGTAACACTATTTTAGTAGTATAGATCAAGTCAACAAAAGTCAAAAAGCTATAAAAAATTATCAATTCTTTTTTGCAAAGGGTGAGTGAAAAAATTTTTTAAATCAACATGCTTTTTATATACTATATCAGTTAAGCATACTATATACATCTAGTGGATAATCCTGGATTAGTGCAGATAGGCCTATATTAATACAATAAAGTACTTGCAAGTATTAATGCAGTATCAATATTGCTTCCAAAAGAAAACTCTGAACTAGCAACCTATACTTGTATTAGTACTAAAGTAAGAATAATATAGCAAAAATATCTTATACCTTCAATAGAAAACTCTGGACTAATACAGGCAAGCTTGTTATTATATATTGCTTGCAGATACCAGTAGATATAATTTGTCTCTAATAGAAAACTCTGAGCCAGAATATGTAATTTTATTAATAACAGACTATATTTAATCATCAATTTTTTATTTTGTATTAGCAGGATATTATATATATTAAACTAATTTTATATACCTCAATTTAGAAACTTTTATTGCTTCTCTCTATTTTTTTGTATTACAAAAATATGATGGCCCAATAAAATATGTTATATTTTTAAGTAAACCATATATCACTTTTTGAATGTTTGCCTGATTATTTCTAATTCTAACATTAATACTTATCAGAATATAAATATAATAAAAATATTTGTATATATTTTCAATTTATTAACAATAAAATAATACCAGATCACTGATGGAAGGATTTTTTGAGATTCTTGGTTACTTGAGATAATAACTTAAAAAATGTTGTTACTACTTTGAGAGTTAATATTGACGATACAAAAAAATTTAAAAAAAAAAATTTATAAAAATTTTATAAGTTAAAATTTTTGCAATTTTTTTGAAACTGTATTCACTTAATTAAATTATAGGTCAAAAAAAATTCATTAACTCAAAAGTATCTTGAGAAGATATATGCAGTAAAAATAATATATCTTGATCTCTTCCTAGTTATGTTGAAAAAAAAAATAAAAGAAAAGTAAATATTTGAAAAAATAAATCCTTTGCCTTTCTATATATCTGTGATTAATGCTACCTCTTGTCTTTCAAGAATAATAAAAAAAATAAAGAAATAATAGTCTGTAATAGAGTGTCAAACAAAATGATACTGATTATATATTGAAATTATATTGGTCCTAATATATTTGAACTCATGAGAAGTACAATTATTAATATATTTATTTTGCCATGTCAAATTATCCAATCATCAGAAATCAAAGAATTGAATCAAGATACCTTAACAGTTACAGAATATATACAGTATTTAACTAAATATAAGTTTTTAATTTTTAAAACTTTATTAATATTAATATTTACAGATATCTTTTAATAAGAAAAAGTAAAATTTTTATTTATATGTATAATATACCTGTTGAATTACAAGGATCCAAAAGGCAATATTTATAAGAAGAAAAAGTTATAGCAATAAATAATTTTCTTTTTAACTATATCATTATATATTTCTAAAAATATGATCTCAAGTATATAAAAAAAATAAAAAAATATGATCTATTCTGATTAGATAGCAACAAATATAGTATTACTAACAAAGGTATTATAGTTTTTTTTAATAATAAAAAAATATATTTAAACTATTCTTTTGATCTATATGAGGCCTATATAATCTGGAGATACAATAAATTTGTTCACACTGACCTCAATTTTTTGAATCATGTAATTGTAGCTACTTGCCTAAAAGGAATATAACCTGCTAACAATAAAGAATTTACTTATAGTGAAGGGAATTTTGATGAAGAAACTTTTATATAGTCAAATGAGAAATTAAAGTTGAAATAATAGATATTTTTTAAATATTACAAATTATTAAAAATTTAAATTACTAACAAATTAAAATTGCCACAATTTTTACGAGAAAATACACTTTATTGTTGATCAGAGAATAAATTGTATAGTATTACAGTGTTGCTGATAGAAGGTATAACTTATGAGTTGTTCCAAAATTTGATCAAAAAAACTATATTAATTATAAAAAAAATAGAAAAAAGGTAAAGAAAAAGAATATTATATAGATTATTGATATAACCAAGTATTGATAAATAAACATGCTTTGCAAGTATTTGAAACATTGATAATAAAAAATAAATAAAAAAATGATATAAAAAATCAAGTTATTTTAAAAGGTATTGGCTATAGTGAGAAGTATATTAATATAGAAGCAAATAAATTATCATGAGTAAAATAAATAAATTTATTTAAATTTAATAAAAGAAAAATTTTTAAATTTAAAATTAAAAAATATTTACAAAAGAAAATATACTAGTTAAAATTTTTTTTGTTAAAATAAAGCCAAGTTAATTTAAATATATTTAATTTAATTAAGTTAAATTAAAACAGTTATGGTTAAATATATTTTGAAACAGATTCAAAATATATCAAATTGGTTTCAAATTAATTTTGAATCAAATCATGTTGAATTAAATCAGATTAGATTAAACTATTATAGTTTTGAATCAGATCGAATCAATTTAAAACAAAACAAATTCATATACAATTCATATTTATAAAAACTGGATCAAATCAAATTTAGTTAAAATCTGATCTGATTAAATTTGTTGTGATCACTACTGAAGATTATACATAATAAGGATTAACCATAGTATTCACTATTATTAAATATCAAACAAAACCTTACTAAGGAATATATATTACAAGCCCCTTGAAGAATAAAATAAAAAGTTTGATAGTGGATCTTCAGAATGTTATAAGCCTAAACAGAGTAGTACAATTAACAAAAATAGTACTACTATGTGATAAAATTGATGTACTTAGAAAGAATAGATAATTAAAAAATAGGGTTATATAAATTATTCATATAATTTGAAAAATGTATTATTGGATACCTTAATAAAAGTTTTATCCTGTCAATTGAACTAATTAAAAAATAAAATAATATACAATAAATAAACAAAAACTGATTATTATTTTTATTAAGTTTCTTAAATAATAAAAAAACTTTTTAAAGAAATATTTTTTGATAAACTTTTTTCACTAATATACTCTTTCTGCTGATCCTCTAACTTTACAAAAAGTTCTATATTTCCTTGCTAATAAAGTCTTTATACTTTCATTAAAACAACTTGAAGCTTGTCTTCATTTATCTTATCTACCCACCCTTACTTGTTTATAAACTCCTTTGAATAAAAACTTGAGCCTCTAGTGGCCTAAAAAGACTCAAATATATACTTCCTTTACTAAAGACAAGAAGGTTCTAGGAAGTAAAAGGATTGACAAGTGGAGTGTCATCTTACAAAGCTAGAAGCAACAAGAAATAGAATTCTGTTAGCAGGGGAAGGTTTATTTTCCACCTTTTTACATACTGTCTTATACCCTCTTAAAGTGCTTACTGGTTTTCACAATTTTCTTGAGAGATTTTGCCTACCTTAGTTTGATCCTAAATTTTTGATAGTACAATATTACCTTGCATCTGATTGGTTAATATGAAATACAATAACAGTTAAATATAAACAAGCTCCTATTGGTTATCTCACATATTCTGATGATATTATTGGTAATAGAAAAAGAAATCAAGGATATAAACTCCTTCACTCCTTCAAATAAAGTTTAACTGAAGCAAAAAAATCATGAGGTCATTAGAATAGACACTAAATTTCTAGATGATAAAAAGATGATTATTTGTTCAAGCTGAGGTTTTCAACTTTTTAGTATTCTGGTTAGGCAAAGTATACGAAGGAGATTATTTCCTTATTCTAGTTAAGCTGTAAGACTAAAAAGCAAAAGAATATAAAACACTACCCTTCTCTAGGATTGAGAATGCATTTTCCCAGATATTGTGTAATGATATCACAATCAAGATAAACACCAATAAAATTCCTTTAACTAGATATGACTGTTGAAAGATATCAGGAATTACTTAACAAAATTAAAAAGTTACATAAAACCTAGGATCCACTATTAGTCATCTTCTTCTATATGGGTAGATATAAAATCAAGATCAAAAGAAATGAAGTATTGAGCAAGACACTGGATCCGAATAGGTAATAAGTACCTTAGATGGTCACAAGAAAATAATCAATAGCATAGATAAATAAGTTCCTAAATGGTTAGAAAGAAAAAGGATATTCTAGAAGGGTTGACTTCTAATGTAAAGAGATTTTTAGTAAAGATCCTTTGAAGTACATAAAGCAATTTTAATTTTCTTTTTTTCTTTTCATTTTCATGTAGTGCATTTGAATATTTTCAGATATTCCCTTTCCTTTTATTTTTTTTTTTTTCTCTTTTATAGTTTCTCGAGTTCAATTCCTTAGAGAATAATAAGCAGTAACAACCTGCTGACAATGATGGGTAAGTTAGAAATGTCTTCACCCAAAACTTAGTTCAAAGTGAAATATTGTTCCAAGGTTGCACTTAAAGGCTGAAGCTCTTTTGAAAATTGAAAGCCATTAATGAATATATTAGTATGAGTTTTTTAGTTTAGCCATGATGTAATTGTCCTATATATCTCAATCAGTTTTCTTAATAATTAATAAATATACAGTACTGACCTGATCAAGGGTTTAAAAAAAAAAAAAAATAAATAAATAAATTTTTCAAACAAAAGTCAAAATTTTAAACTTTTATTTTAATTAGACAAAATTTTTAAAGAAGTTTTTTTATTTCAATTAGATAAATTCTTCTATAATAAACTTTTTTTTTTTGAGTACCTGTAGTCAAACTAGATTGTTAGTTTATTAATCAATTGAAAATATAAGTACAATTTCATTCAAGCAGCATGATACATACTATAGTTAAACTATTAATTCTAATCTAACTAACCTATTATAAGTATAAAAGTCTTTAAGTTCAACCTTGGAGACAATATTTTGCTTTGCAGTATTTTTGGATAAAAACTCTTCTAATCCACTATATCATTGCCAATAGGTTGTTACTATTGTATATCACACCAAGCTCCTGAAATATAGGAAACTACAAAAAAATAGATTGAAAAAAGAGGAGGGAGAATATCTAAAAATATCTAAACAGACAACAAGAAAATAAAAAAGTAAAAATTAAAAAAAAATATTTTTAGCTTTCTCTAAAGACTTGCTTCTCAAGATTTTTTTCAATAAAAAAATATTTGATTGGGATATTTTTTCTTTTCCTGACCATCTAAGAAATTTATCCATTCTTGATCTTAATTTTCTTCTTATATACTGTCTAAGGAAACTTATCATTTAGTATAAGTTTTTACTTCCAGAACACACTTGGTTTCAATCTTCTTTGGATAGTGATTTTTTATTCACCTGTAATAAAAAGATGACTTATAATAGATCTAGATTCTTATATGATCTAGTAGAAACTGGATTATGTTGTTTCAGTATAATATCTTTCAGCAGCCATATATAATTAAAGGAATTTTACTGATATATATCTTCCATTACTCAAAAGTCAGATTTTCCAATAATTCTTTTACCTTATAATGATAGAAAGGTCTTAAAAGTAATAAAAATTCTTGTTGATTGTAGTATTCTTCAATAACTTCTGATAAAATGCATTATTGACTATAACCAAAGAATTAGAGCTCAGTATAAATTAGAGACCATTTGATCTTATTGTCTAACCAGGATAAAAGGAAAACCTTGGTCTCAAACTTTGTCTAACTGAAATAATAGGAGAGAAAAATTTCAACTTGAACAAATAATAGTTTTTTTATTACTTGGGAACTTGTTGCTTATTTTTTTTTTTTTTTTTTTTTATTCCGCTATCAGGCTGATATGGTTTATCTTTATTGTGTATTTAAAATGTTATACAATTTCAAAGATTTTAACATGACAGCTCACTCGTCTTAGAAGTTTAACTTCTCTAAATGCAATTTAGGAGATAATATTTTGCTCTTTTAATAACTTGGATTATTCTTTAGCTATTAAGTTTATTGCTTACAGGTTATCACTGTAAATCATCCAAAATTCTAAACAATAGATCAAATATCTAACCACATTTTCCCTTTGACTATCCATCTTTCAATAATCTTCTCGAGGTTTATACCTTGGGATTGTTTTTCATGTAATATCTTGTCTATTAAAGGACTATTATCTTCTTCTAGATTTTTTGTATTTCAAGCTTGTTTTTTGGAACTCAATGTCATTTGAACCTCTTATCAATACTTAAGATTTTTTTCCATTCAATTACCACTTTGCAATATTCGTTTCAAATCTTTTTCTTGAAATTCTTTCATATTTGTTGACATAACCTTCCTATAGCTTTCTTCGTAATAAGTGACTTTATTTTGTAATGTAGTTTAAAAAAGTCTTTAATATCTTTTATTCTGTCCTTATATATATAGTATATCCACATATTAAAAAACTCTTTCCGCTGATCCTAAATTTCCTAAAAAATTTCCTTTTTTGACAATTTTCTTGGAAAAACCAGAAGCC
>CAJVPT010006069.1:0-11427 GCA_910592055.1 Acaulospora colombiana
TAAAATATAAACAATAACATATTAAAATTTTAAATAAAGTTATTATGTACATTTTTATATAATAATAAATTTATGATATGCGATACTTTTGTCCATGTAGTGTATATACCAACAATAACTCACCTCTCCAGAAATACCAAGGATACACCCTAAATATATCTGGAAAACAAGGAGAATATATTCTTTTCAAGGAATAAAACAGTCTCATTTATATTTCAATACATAAAAACAAAATTAGTTTCAGAAACACACCCAGTAATAACTTTCATCAATATAGCAGAATCTCACCCAATAGCCTAAATAAACTTCTTCTAAATAAACTAGTCCATGACAAACTCCTACTACCTCCCACCATTGATAACAATCCTATAATATACAACAAAAGACTTATCAAAAAATTTATAGATACAACAGAAAGTACACTCACCGAACTGGTCACTATCCAACAAACAATCTACAAACTCAAAAATATTATAGCATATACTGATAGCTCTTGGACACAGACCACAGAATGGGTTTCAGATAGCACATTACTCAAACTCTAGGAATCAACTTCAAAGGGAAAATATGTAACTATCCTTCTTTCACAAGAGCTGAATTAGCTGTCATCACATTATTCTTAACAACAGCTCCAGTAAACAGTAACATTACAATATGTAGTGATAGTCAAGCAGCACTCGATGCTATTTTCAAAGCCCAAGAAAACCCAACTACTATCAGAACACTCAAAAATAGTACTCTAATCAATATAATCAATCATATCACTAAACAACAAAGACTTAATATAACATGGAAAAAAATTAAAGTACACAACAACGCCCCAGACAATGATAAAGTAGACATGCTTGTCAAGGAGGCAACTATCACAGGCAAAGTCTCAAAAATCAATTTCATCCCTATAAAAGATAGCCAAAACCCATGAATCCAAGAGTGAAATGGACAAGTTTTAGATAACACAATATCAGAAACTACAAGAAATCTCATCAAAGTAAGAACATATTTAGCTAGAGAATGCTAGATTGTAACCTAATCTCAACAAATAATAACATACTACAAAATATAGCATAGGCGGAATCAATGATCCACAAATTCCCATCTTAAATAACAATGGGTATAACTAACAAACTGGATCACAACACCAGATTCTTCAGATTTAGACTATAGAACTTAGAACTGTCAACCAAAGATAAGCTATACAAAAGAGCAGCAACAACATATAAAGACAACCTCTACATTAACTGTCAACATATCAAATCAATACTCATGCAATAATATGTGAAGGCAATGACATAAACATCTTCAAAACACTACTCCAGATAATTAACGAGGAAATTAACAGTAAAAAACAGCAAACCCCTCAAAAAACACTAAACAACAAACTTAAAAAAATGGAAAGTGAATGGACTCCTGAGGAAAGAAACTACATTGCAAGAGAGGCATTAACAAAAGATTTCATAAAAATAATAAAGGAATACACAACAGCAGAAAATCAAAAAAAAATTCTCAAAAATATTATAGATAAATTCTTGACCATCCTTCAGGACAAATGGTAACTGAGGTGCCAGCTCTTTTTATAATGGAAAACGAATCAAAATATAATCAAAAAAGATAAAAAATATGAAAAACACTAGATAGAAGAACCACTATGCACAAATAATATATCCCAGGAATTAATAAAATCATAAAATACTTCAATCAATATTGGATCAACTGAAACATAATATATTCTTTCAAAACAAATTTTTATGAGACAGGTAGAGCCTTGACAAATTAGTCAAGTATATATCAGTACTTGGCAATAAGTCACACGGTAGAACTATCCTTAGTGAATTTAATTAGGTAACTAGAGAGTTAAATTTTTATAAAATAAATTTGTATATACTCATAACAATATCTAATAAACAAGATGTAAGCCATCCAGTTAAAAAAAAAAAATTTAAGATATTTAATAGTTTTTTTTGATACATAATATTTTTCTTGACCTATGTAATAAATTTTTTTTATAGTTTCTTATTAGTATTTATCAAGTTTAATCTATAATTTGAAATATATTTTAATTTATTAATGATTTTATTTAGTTATCTTACTTCTATTTTGATTAAAGTATCAATATAGTTACTATAAGTTAAGTTTTCAATATTTATTATGATATATGCATCTCTAGATTGCCATATTAAAAAGAATAACAATCATATTTAATTTATTCTACTATTATTATATTAATTGTATAAATATATTCTTTATAAAAAAATTATATTCTTTATAAAAAAATTATATTTTCTATATACATCTATTTATTTTATCAGATATTTTATATATAAGGTTAATGAAAATATTGAATAATATTTCTTTTTCTTTTGTATACTTTCTTTATTCAGGCTTGTATAGCTTAATATAGAGGTTATTAAAAATAACTATTAAAAATTTTTTCTTTTTTTCTTTTGTAATTTATTGTTATAAAACTTTGAAAATATTTTATTTTTTATTATAAAGAGTATATAATGAAAAATGTGTTTCAATGATTTTAACTGTAATATTGTTTGGAAGGGTTAGATCTAAAGAATAAGTCTATCTTTTTAATATTTATATTAAAATACTTTATATATAAACTTGTATTATAAGGTAATACCAATTCTATATTCAATATTTTAATTATTTTTATATATTTACTATAATTGAAATTCGAAATATTTTTAATATTTGATTGTTATATCATTTTATTTGTTTTAGTGGTAATTAAATATACTAGTTATTGAGATTGCAAAACTGTAAACATATATTAAATTTGATGTTATTAATTATTTCTTATATATTGTATAATAATTTTTTAAATAAAATTAAAGAATATTTTTGTAATATCTATAATATCTATAGAAATATTATTTAATTATTTGTTTGAGATTTTTGTATTTATATTAGTTGTACTATTCATTAATTTAATATAAAGGTAAAAATTGTATTTAATAAAAAAAGGTTCTGGATATTGATAAATTTAGTAAGAAAGATTAAAATAGTCTTATATTTTCTTTATCTATTGATTATAAATTGATATGAATTTAATCCTATTAAATATTCTATATTGAACTGATTGCTTTTTTTTTTTTCGATATATTAAAAATAGTATTAATATTGTCTTCTAATGATAGATTTATTGTTTTGTTCAATAAATGTTTTTCTTTCTATTTTATATGAATAGTGGTAATAGCTATTATTTTTAAGATTACCAATTCTTTGATTCCGATATATTAGTTCTGTTTTAATTTATTTTATATCTTTTCTAATATCCTGAATTATTTTCAGAATATTTATAGTACAATTTTAGTTGATTCATATTTTGATTACTCTTTTGTTTTTGTTTTTTTTTTAATTGAATTGAAAAAATAGAAATTCTTTACTACTGCTATAATGTTTTTTATCAATTGTTAGAATTGTTTTATATAGTTTAGATAGAAAAAGCTCTACTAAATTTGAATCTACTATATAATTTTTCAAATTTCTTGATCTTATTTTTTTTTTCTCTAATATATTATTATATAAGACAGTTTTTGATTTGATATTCTGAACTGAAATAAAAATAATATGTTTTCATATCTATAAAAATTCTAGTATGTTTAACATTATCTAATTGAGCTATAAATTTGAGATTATTTATTAAAGTCTTTATATCTTTAAAACTAATAATTACTAATTTTTTTTCTTGTATAAATTAAAATAAATGATATAACAAGTTTTTACTTTTGTTGTATCAATTATTTATTTGATAGAAAATTGATTAATTTGATAACAAATCAGTTTTTTTTCTTTTTAATCTAATTAATATTGAGAAAAAATAAAATTCAATGCATATTTCTTTTGAAATCTATGAACTATTTAAAAATTACTTTATTATAATTCTCTTGCTTTTTATACCTTATATCTATTTATTATCACAAACATTATATTTATATATAAAATAATTTGATAGGTTCATATTTAATAAGTATTATTTTAAGTTCTTAATTTATTATATTGAGAAAAATATCTTATACTCTTATTGTTTTGTTTTTTGAAGCAGTATTATTATAGATTGATATTTTCTGTATTTAAATAGGGATATTACTATCTAATTTTATAAAAAAAATTATTTCAATGTCTTTTTTATTTGCAAATAGGATAGTGTGCTATTGATTTTGATTAACATAATTGATTTGTACCTTGTAAGTAAAGATAGATTCATAAAGGGAAAAATAAGAACAAAAGTCAAATATTCTTCACTAAAAAACATTAAAATTTTTAAAATAATAACTATAAAAAAACTATTTACAATTTGTTTTTTATTATTCAAATTATTGATTTATAGTATTTTTTGACATTTGTCCCTATTAAAGTAAAGAGCTATAAATTTTGTCTCTTAAAAAGAGATATAAATAATCAGTGAAATTTTATATACTAAATACTTTAGGAATCTATTATTACTTGTAAGTACTATTTGAACTAAGTTTAACTGATTATTAATATCTTTTTTTGATATTTGCTTCAAAAAAAAAACTTTTTGAAGTATTATCTTTCATATTATCTTGTAGTTTATAAATATAAGCTAAAGATAGATCCCTAAAAAAAGAAACTGAGACAAAAATAAAATTTTTCTTTACTAGGAAACATTAAAATTTTTAAATTAATAACTATTAAAAAACTATTTCTAATTGTTTTTTATTATTCAAATAATTAATTTAACTTTTGTTTCTATTAAAGTAAAGAGTTATAAATTTTGTTTCTCAAAAAGAAATATAGATAATCTGTAAAATTTTATATGCCAAATACTTTAAGAATTATTATTAATAAAGGTAAAAAAATATTGATTTTTAAAGATTTTTTTCTTGCTTTTTTTTTTATTAAAAATATTTTGACATATCTCTTTATTCTTTTTGTATTTAATTCTACTAATGTATTAAAAAAAACCTTTAATAAAAAAAGTATATTAATAAAGTGATTATAATATTTGGCTTCTATTGAACTATATTAATTCTATTTTTATTTTATAGTTTATAAATTATCTTTTTCAAAGATTGCTTCAATACTTTTAGGTTCAATGAAAACTATTTTTAACTTTATGCTCAAACTTGAGTATATTTGAATATTTTTGTTACTTTTGAATATTACATATTATTATTTTATGCTTGTCTCTAGTTAAATATTATTTATTATAGAAATATATATTTTTATTGAAAACTCTCTATTTTATTTCTAGAATTTTTTGCTAAAAAATTTCTAAAAAAAAAAATTTTTTAAGAAATTGAATATAAGTAAAAAAAAGTTTTTTTTTATATATATGCTAAAAAGTTATATTAATTAAAGAATTTATACAAATAGAGAATTTTTTATAAATCAAGATTCAGTTTTTTTTCATAAATCTTCTATATTTATATATATTAGATACTATATATAAATATTGTTTAAAAAAAAATTTTTTTTTTAATTAAGTCATACTGACTGAGTTTTATTGAAGGATTTGTAGATACACAGGACAAAATTTACAAAAGCGATTCTTATATCTTCTAGACTATACTATTCTATTCTATTCAATATTACCCGATTTTACCCAGTTATAAATACCATCTTGTCAGTTGCTTTGTTATGCCCAGGCCACTGAGTTTCAAAGATCCATCAGAGAACTTCTTTTTATATTAAAGAAACTAATTGGGATTGTTTGCTTCATGGTTTTGTATAATTTATATAGGGATGTATTCCTTACTTGATATCCTTTTACCATGTTTCAATTCTCAAAAGTTGATTGTTCATTGATATCTTTCAGTTTCCATGTGATCCCAATAGATCTCCCGGTAGCCATTGATGAGCCAAATTAGTGATCATAATCTTCTAGTGATCATTTTTAATCACTCTTCAAATATGGCCTTATAGGGAAACCCTACAAGTGTTTCATTGTAACTATTCAACTTTATCACATCTTATTGATGACTCACGAGGTCCAATCTTTGGTAACTGTTGATAATAATGATCTAAGATTTCCCAGCATGTGGTCGGTCCTTACATTTTGTGGCTGATGCATACAATCGAAGTTTACTAGACCTCTCATGAGATTAGAGTTTTTGAGAAGAGGTAGATTTCCTTATGAGGCTGATAGGTTTCTGAGTTTATTATTATCTTTTCAGCATTATTGGTGACTTGCACATATTTCAAGTGGTAGGATATTATAGCTTTTCCTAGTATTAAAACTAACTAGGACTTTGTGTAACCTGATTTATAATACCATTATCAGACAAAAGAATCTGATAGATCGTTATGTATAGAAGTGCATGTGGCTCTAAACATGCATTTTACAGTATATAACATTACTTATAGTATATTGTGTGAACCATTATTAAGTGGGATTGAACCCGTAACTCATAGATAGTGACCTGAAAATGTATCTATTGCACTATTGACCCACAGGTTATTTAAAGTATTTCTTTTTTTAATAATATTTTAATATTATATATTTATAAAACTATTTTATAAAAAATTAGTTCTAGATTTAAAAATTTGTAATTAATTAATAAATATATTTTTTTTTATTATACTTCCTTTTGTAAATATTGTATAATATTGTAAAAAATATTTTTTATTAAATTGTAATTAAAGTATAGTTGTTTAATATTATTGATATATTTTTGAAGTTACCATATTTATATCTCTATAATTTTATATTGATTATCTATTATGGTATCTAATTAAAGATTTAATGTAATCTATTAATCCAAAAAAATTCTTTTTAATAGATCTTTTTTTCTTAAAAAAATTTTTTTAGCCAATTTTGAAAATAAAGAAGAAAAGTAAATAAAAAGATAAGTTTTCTAAAAGCAATAAAAACAAAATACTTAGGATAAATCTAACTATAATAAAACATATCCTAGCCAAATGTAATACAAGGTTTTTATATAAAAAAACACAAATAGAAAAAAAGAAATCTTATAAAAAAAATAAATAAAAAAAAGAAAGAAAATCTAACCATAAAATCTCAAAAACAAGTAATAACAATATCCATATAACAACCAGATCTCCAATTTAAATCTAGAAATTAAAATCAAATAGAAAACAATAAAATACAATCTTTATAGAACAAAACAAATTAAAGAAACAATTTCTTTAAATATAGTACTTTAAACAATAATAATTTACTGAATTAGAAAATCCCAATTCCTAGATATAATACTAGTCAAGAAATCCAAGAGTACACATTCAACCTTGCAGACTTTGATAATCTATCTATATAATTGAACTATATAGCTTATAATGGATTTAAGGTATTTATAGAACTAAGAAAATATATTTATATTATATATTATATATATCCTTATTTATATTTTTGCTAATTCTAAAACAATTAAACTCAAATTTTTATTAATAAATTGTTCAAAATTGTGTATAATAGAAAATTTAGAATTAATCTAATATAAGTAGAATTCTTTAAAAAAATCAAGAAAAAAACTACAATATGTTAAAAAAAACTGGTTTATCTATAACATCAGGAAAATTTTTTGTCAAAGATCTCTGAAGATTTTTAGGCATAAAACTCCAGAGGTGCTCCGTTATTTTTAAAAGTCTCTGGAGTGGGGATTTATATATAAAACTATAAAGATTTTTAAAATTTTTATATTTTAATAAAATAATTTCACATTATTATTAAAATATTTATTTTTAAAAATTTATTTATTGAAAATTACTTTTATTACATATTATTATTAATCATTTACATTTACATCACTTATTGTCAAAGTAGACCTTTTTATTTCTACATTTTTCAGTTGCAATCCCAAATCATTTTTATCATTTTTTACTTTTTCCAAAGTACTTTGAATTTCAATATTTTTTTACTTATGCATTTCTTGATATTCATTGCTTGAATTGCCTTCTGTAAATCCAATTTTCTTTTTAATTTTTTCCTAAAATATATTATTAGTAAACAAATAACTTTATAATACTTCGAAAAATTTTAAAACTTATCTTATTTTTTTCTAGTTTGCTTTTAATTAACACTTAATTAATTAAAATACTTTCATTACTCAGATTTAGAATCATTTGGTATATTGCAATAGTGAATACAACTTGTTTTTCAGAGATATGACCTTTTGCCCAAACTTTTTTGAGAATGTGCACCATCATGCTTTAGTTTTTCTCTCTAGAACAGATATGAAGATTTTTAAAGTACTCTCAGGTTTTTCACAATTTTTTCCAGGTCATAATTTTAGTATTGATTGCATTTGTATTGATTGTATCTAGAAAGTTTTTGCCAGAAACTGAAAACATGTTATTCCAGATTTTTGAAGTCATGGTTCCTTGAAGTGATCTGTGTTGTCTCACAAGCTATTAAATAAATAATATTATTAATAAATTATTTATATTATTAATTACTACAATAATTATCACTTGGTGAATATGCTTTTTATAATATGTCTTCCAACATTTTCTTGTGAGGTCTTTAAAGAACTCTAAATGTTTTTGCTAAAAATATTTCTATGCATGCTGACAAAAATCTTCAGGATCCACATATATTTTTTCAAAAAAGACTTCTTTTATGATACTCTTGATCACACGTTATTATAAAATCCAAAATGTTATTGAAGTTCTTCGAACATTAAAAAATTAAACCTATCTCAATAAAATCCTGTTTGATTATTAAATGTTAACTCATGTGAATTTTATTTTCTAGATGGTGTTAAAGACCAAAAACGTCAAACAAAGTTCAGAATTTTCATCATAGTCACATCATCGATGATTGTGACGCAATCAAAGCTTATGCAAAACAATCAATTGCTGACTATTACCATATCCCTTTTAAGCTAAAAGAATGTATGAACAATCCATTCATATCAAAAAGGTAAAAAACTATAAGCTGAGGTAATCGAAAATTAGTTGACTATGAAGCAATTTATGCATTATATAATACTAGAATAGCCATAGTGATTATATAATAGCCCTATGTATAAAAATATATAAATGTAACTTCTTTCAATAATTTAATAAAATAACAAATCTTAAGATTAATTTTTTGAATAGATTGTTATAACAGTGAAGTTATAAGTAGTTTTAGGGAAAACTATCTTAAGACTCACCCAAATCTTTTTACGCCTTTGCCTTGATTTGTGTTTTGCATGTGTGATAGAAGAATGAACTCTTTTATCCACAGGTTATATAAGCTTTTGGTTATTAACAACAGACTCACCTATTAGCCTGCTACAATGGGTAACCTTATCCTCAATAGCTTTTTGATATTCTAATAACTGACCAATTTTCTTATAAAGATTTTTATGGGACTCTAAAAGTCTCTTAATTATTATATTAAAAACCAAATATACAAATTAGTATTTATTTAAATAATTACATCTTTTTTAATATACCTAAAGATTCTTCGGACAATCTTCTAGTAGATGAAGATTCTAGAATATGGCTGGGGGATCTTAATTGTTTCTGAGGCAGCTCTGTTTCCATTTCAGCTTGAGGTGTTAATCTTCGACCTGGGATATCAGAAGTACTCTTGGGTTTTTTGGAGAACTTCAAAGTATCCTTTTTATTAGAACTTGAACCTAAAATCATTTGTCAAAACATATTATATGTTTCTTTTCTTTTATTTGACATAAATAAAAAAGAAAAAACTTTAGAGACCTTATATAACACAAATCCCAAGAAGTTATGTCATATTATGACCAAATGCTACTCTTCATTATCTTTCAAAAATTATTTCATAGTTTTAAAAATGAAATAATATTGAAATCATATTGACAAAATTATAACAACTTATAAATTAAATTTTTGATTGGTTAAATTAATCGGTATTTTATTATTAAAATTAATGAAATTATTTTTGGTTTACAAATTTTTAAAAATTTTTAAAGTTTTTTGAAGAATTTTTTCAAAATTTCTAAAAAATTTTTAATGGGTGGAGATCTTCAAAAATCTCTATCAAAAAAAAATTCCTGATGAATATTAAAGCTTATTTATTAGACTAATATAGAATTATTAATTTATACTTCTTTCTAAACTTTGAAACCTCTATAGAAAAAAAAATAAGAGTATTTTTTTATCTGGTTTTTTTTTATAAAAGTTTTTTTTTGTTATTAACTTTTTAAGTAAAGGATTTCAAAAAGAAAAAATAAATAAAAAGAATAAAATATGACTATTATTAAATAAAGCAGATGTTTTAAAAAAATTTTTTAAAATTTTATTATTTTTAAATATAAAGTTTTAAAAAATATTTCTTTAAGAGTGATAATTAAGAATATATGAAAAAGAGTTTTTTATAATTCAATATTTATACTTTATTTTTTTTTTGTATAGAATGGAAGCTCAGCCTCATTTATTAACTTGATAAAGTAATTTACAAATTTAATTGTAGAGAATATACATTTTTATCATTTATATTGATAAACATTCCTAGAACCCTATTTTTAAAGAATCCACTAAATGGCTTGTTACCTGGAAATATCTGATCATATTAAATTTCTACTACTATCTATCTAGGAAACCTAGATATCTCTATTTTTGAATCTTTAATTCTTCCAAATTCCTTCCAACTAACTTGCCAAGCTTGACTTGCTAATTCTATGAAAGGAGAAATACACTTTTCAGATAGTTCTTGATAAACGTGACACTATTACCAGTTTGATATCTTTTTCAGGTTTATTTGTATTTAGCCATGTTGATTATGCCTTTTATAAGGAAAAAAACCTGCTTAGAACCAGAAGTGGGAAACCCCTGTTTGTATAAAACCAGAATGAAGATGATCAATGTTTTCTTAATCCTGGTTATGTTTTGCATCATAGACAGTTTTTCTATTCCATAAATCTTTTACATGACCCTTATATAATATTGAACTATGGACCTTGTGATTGTGACCTGGGAGCACTATCACTGTGCTATAGACCTACAGGTCTTAATACTTATACTTTATTATTATATAATATTTAATAAATTATAATAGTTAGTAATTTGATACTATGTATTTAATTCTTAATTAATATTCAAATATAGTATATTATAATAATTAGTAATTTGATACTATATATTTTATTCTTAATTGATATTTGAATATATTGTGATCAAATTTATATTAGACTGGTATGTTCAAGTGGAATTGCTTTTAAAAGAACAATTCCCAAAGAAAAAATTAAAGAAATGGTTTATAATAAAGAAATATTTAAGAAGAGATTTATCAAGAATTCTTTAAACAGTGTCACACAATATTTCACAAGAAATATGGGTCGCTCAGAACCCAAGTTTATTAATAAATCAAGAAAAACTAGGACAATTTCTTTAGTTCTAAAATCAAAAGAAAATATTCAATCTCCTAAAAGAAAAGTGAAGTTATTCCTAAACTTTCAAAATAAAATAAAGCTATCTACAAACTTATTCTACTTTTGAGTTAATTATGACTGCTTATATACTTGTAAAAAT
>CAJVPT010006070.1:0-11425 GCA_910592055.1 Acaulospora colombiana
TATTATATTTATTTATGTTGGGAAAACATGTATTTAAAGGCTGTCTTTTTCCTTTACTGACAACTCAGAGTTGTCTGTTCCTAGTTTACATTTAATAAAAGTTTTCTTTTAACTGAGATACATAATAATGAAATGAATTCCTAACATTGCATATGTTACAAACTGGCTTGGACCTGAGACTTCTTTCATATCTCATCCCATCAAATATTTTTTTTATACTATCTATTTCAATATGTCTATAAAATATATACGTAAAGTTTTAGATATTATTTTATTCTATTTGAGTACTCTTTTTATATGATCTATTACAGTCTGCCTATAGAGTAACCACATGGAGTCTTGAACAAATTGTCAAATTTTGATAGAAACTCTTTTCTTATACTAATATGCCTAGGTACTATTAGTCACTAAATTTTTATGGCAAGCAGATCTTTAGCCTATATGTAAAAACTTGTTGAAACTTGTCTTGTAATGAGGTGACTTTAGTACTAAAACTGGCTGAAGCATTTTGTAATCTTTGATTATTCTATAATCAGACAGGATCTTGGTCACATATGGTAATGATCAATATTATGAGATAGATAAGATCTTCCTGTATTACCTAGGTTTAAGTGATACTGCTTCGCAGTAGTATTGAACTTAGAAACAATACTTGGTGACCTGGGAACATTACTATTGTACTATAGATCGACAGGTCTTAAAAAATGGTTTATATATAAAATTATATATAGTTTCTTAATATTATTTTAAATATTAATCACCAGCTCAAAAATACATTCTTTTCCGATCACTTGAGGTGCAGC
Source organism: Acaulospora colombiana (assembly GCA_910592055.1). NCBI lineage: Eukaryota > Fungi > Glomeromycota > Glomeromycetes > Diversisporales > Acaulosporaceae > Acaulospora > Acaulospora colombiana. The sequence goes on from CAJVPT010006070.1 coordinate 804, forward strand.
AACCTCGGTAACAGAAAAATGACTTCCAACACTAGAAATACTAAAGTTTCATAGCTTGAACAACAGAGAATAGAAAGAAACCAATATGCAGAAAGAAGGAATAAGGAGACCACTTCCCTTTGCAACTAACCATATGTTAAAAAGCCCAACACTACACAAATAAAAGTACCAGCAACCATGGCAGTGAAATCCACCCAAGAAAGCGAGAAAACAAACACTCAAGAGAACTCAACAGCTTTAGTGCCAGACACAGCCAGTATGGACATAGAGGCAGAACCACCCAGCAAAGGACAGACATGGAGTGAGCAGATGGAAGAAGTGGTAAATAAAACAGAAAAACCAGTAGTAAACCACATATTTCTGACAGGAAGAGGCTTAGACAGAAAAGGTCCACAGAGGAGAAAGAATAACCCAGCAACAGACACCAACAATGAACAATCGAAATAGACAAGCCTCCAAAGAAAGGGAAGAAGAACATTGGATACCTGTAGTTCGCAAGAACATCACAGCACACCCCAACAACAAACCAAGACCAAGGATATCAATCAACCTGGAGGTCAGATATGGAAGAGAATGTTTTAAAGTAGGCATTGATGCCAATGTCACCCCAGGGTCAAACAACGACGCAAAAATCCTCTACCTAATCAAAGCCCTCAACTCCCCGCCAGGGCTCATTGTTATCCGCAGTGAACATAGCAAAGAGGGGACGTGAATCGTCATGACATTTGGTGATCAACAAGTGGCAGATGACGCAACAAAAATAGCGTTACCTAATTTAAGTAATAATAAGCTCACAATATGTAGATTAGCAGACAATCAATTGAGAAAGGCAAATTCATAGTGGTCTGGGACATATCCCTAAATACAAAACTTCTGGAAGTGAGACAGCATTTCCCCAAATTTGACAATATATCGGGAATCAATATGAAAACCAAAAATTTGGAACAGTATGCCCCAATTACTTTCGAAGAGGAATCAGTCAAAGAATCACTGGTCAAGCAATGCAGTATTCTCATCAAAGAGGACACAGTCAGAATAAATGATGCCTACTGGTCCATCGACCAGATGAAGAAAAGACACAGTATAGTGGCCAAATTGGTCAACTTATCACTGGATACTACGGCATGGAACCTCAAACAAGTTCTAGGAGAGATGAATGCACGCACGTGCTACATACTACGTACTTGCTTAACTAGATACTGATCAAAAAAGTTTGCAGTAGTAAGTTTCGAAACAAGAGAAGACTTACTTGCCATGAAAGACTCGACCTATATCCTCGGTGAAACAAAAATATTCTTGGTGCCTATTAATACATCTTTGTGTTCAATCTGCGATGCAACAACTCATCTTGTTAAAGGATGCCCAATCAAGGAACAAAGGTGACAGTGGCGAGAGTTCAACCACACCTAGACGGAAAAATATGAACAAATCTATAGCAAGTTCAAGCCAGCAAAAACGGGTGGCCTCCGTACATCCTCAGTCTCACACAACAAGGGAGGTGCCAAACCAGCATCATATGCAGCAGCAGCACGAGCCAACAGCAATCGACAGGATCAGATGACACAGGAATGCACTCGACTAAATCGACAGAAGCAATCTCAGAGTTAGCAGAAACACTCACAGCATCCACAAGACATCAGAGAAATCGTGGAACTGCTAAAGATGATCCAAAGTAAAGTCGTAGGCCTTAAAGAAATAGTAACGGATCTTGACAAGAGGGTCACAAATTTGGAAGTATACAATCAGGAGTATTATGACGAAATGGAACACGCTATGGACAGCAAAAATAAGGAGGAGGAGAAAACAACAAAAAGAAACTCAAGTAACCTCGAAACCTTACTTCTAACTTAAGACACAATAGACATTCGTGAAAGACAGCAACAAATTAACAAAACCATGGAGGACATGTAGACCAACATGCAAAGAGCATTGAAAGCCATAGGAGCTTTGACAGACATACAACCCCAATACCAGTACTAAGTATAATGGGTGATACGTCAAAAAGTAAAATACCAAAGAAAACAAATAAGGGAGAAATACAAATCCTCAGAGAATCAACCAGTCAAGTAGAAATAGGAATAATATTGAGAATCGCAACATTTAACGTAAGAGAACTTAACAAAGAAGCAAATAGGACAGCTTGAACAGAGTTATGGCAAAGGGAAAATGGGGACATTGTGATAAACATGGAAATAAAAGGCAGTAATCATGTAACTAAATACTGGAAAACTGATAAATATGAATGTCACTGGATTAAAATTAATAAAAAACAAAAAGCAGGCATATGAGTGGCCCTCAAACACCATTTGACAAGAAGAATTGTTAAAAAGGAAACTATTGTGGAAAGAGCCCTGATGCTTGACATAGTCATTTTCTACAAGAAGTATTTGAGAATAGTAGGCATATATTTCCCAGCGAAGGTCCCAAAGAAATTGTGCTTCGAAAAGCTAATAACGAGGTGGCTCAGAAGGAGCCACAAGCCCAACTGGGAAGTTGTAATCGCAGGAGACCTAAATGATACAGATATGCCCTGCATAGATAGATTTTTGAATAAGTATCACTGGTTCGAGAACAAGATATCATCCAATAGCATTTTAATTAGGGACATAAAAGATCATACATTCATTGATACGTTCTGTACAGTTAATTCACAAAGGAGTGAATTCACATGGGAAATGGATACATCCACAGCAAGCAGAATTGACCAGATTTGGATAATACAGAACGGGCATCTAGAACTACTGTCAGCAGATATCAAGAATGAATACAAACAGCTTTACAAGAGTAACTATGGCATTGCAGTGGCAAGAATGCACCTGGCCTTTTCACTTTTGAGAAAGAAAAGAAATACACAGAAAAAACCCAACATGAGATACAACTGGGTGAATATAGAACCAGCACAATGGGATAAGTAGATAAAACAGATAGAGTAGAAAACAGCTATTATCAAAAGTGAAGCCTCATCAAATGAGAATATGAACAAAATGTGGTGTACACTAAGGGAATCAATTCTAAAAGGGACTAGTGCACATATCAGAAGGTTCAAGAGAATACAAATCTACTTACAAAATAAACAAGACAGATGTAATAGGATAGCCTCAACCTCTACAGTTGGACTATGCCAGCTCAAAAAGTTGCTCATAGAAGGTGAGCTGGGGAAAATTGAAGAGGAAGGCCTGGTAAGGATGCAACACTTAGCAACAAAGAACAGAATAGAGCTCCCCAAAGAACTCACTACCCCGGAGGACTTTAAAACCATAAGAGTCTTGGTAGTAGACAAAATCAAAAGCATAAAAAACACTTTGCACAGATACCTATGTGCTGCAAAGAGCAAGAAGATCCAAGAAGCCATCAGAAATCGCATGACCTAGTTCACATCAGAAAAGAAAAGGATGATAGACAGCTTCTTAGAAAGGGAAAAAAGGAAAATTAAACTCGACAAACTAATTCTGAATAGTGAGGAGCCTGATATCGTTTTGAACGAGGATGAAATAAAATCAAGGGTGAAAGAATATTTTGAGAACTGGACCAAACAATCGCGGGCATGTGAAATGCCACAGGAATGGAAAGAAGAATATGAACCCCTCCAACATGTAGTATGCAGAAACAGTGATGGATTTCTCATCAAAAGAAATAGAAGACATTATTGCCAAGGCAAGCAAACTCTCAACCCTGGGCCCATCACAAATCCCATATATAGCATTGTAACACCTGGATCCTAAAGCGATTGGGAGTGTTAAAAACATTTTTAACGTGATCTTACATTCTGGCACGATACCACAAGAATGGAAGAAAGGAACCATTTATCCAATCCCAAAGACATATGACTGGGGAATGATCTAACAAAAGTCAGACCCATTACACTTCTGGAGTCAATCAAGAAAATTTTTACAAAAGGACTAGTGAACAGGCTGTCAAACATATTTACTAGCCACGAGATACTGTCAGAACACAACTGGGCAGCCCTGCTAAGAATGAGTACAATGGAATCCATTTTCGAGATAAAACAATCATCAAAAATGCAAGAGAAAACAGCAAGGAATTGTGGATCCTTTTTCAAGACATGAGCAAAGCATATGATAATATGGATTTAGCCACATTAACATTAACCATAAGAAGAATCAAACTATCAGACAAGCTAATAAACCTCATAATGGAAGGTTTTAAGGACAGGAAAAATATAGTTATCACAGAAGTAGGAATCACAGACCCATATGACATGAGAAATGGAATCGATCAAGAAAACACAATATCACCAATCCTATGGTGTATTTACTATGATCCACTAGTAAGCAGGGTCAGCAAAACACAAGGGTACAGAAGCATCACAAAAACATATGACAATGCACAGCTCCGTAAGTCGCAAAGTACCATGAACATATCCATAATAGTATACATGGATGACACAGTATGAATAGCTGGGAACTGAATACAACCAGAAGCCATCTTGAAGTTAGCCAGCTCATTCTACAATCTTGCGCAAGTTAAAGTCAATCCGGAGAAGTCAGAGCTCCTCATAATCAACAATAAAAGAGAGTCAGAAATAACTTTTGAGCAAAACATGATTAGAGCCATCCAGGGGCAGTCAGATACTTGGGAGTGTGGTTCGACCAGGATGGGAAAAAGAAATATCAAACAGACTTGGTCAACCAGATAACATCGAACCTTGCCAGCTGCTTATTGTGGAAAAGAGTAACAGACAAGCAAACTCAATACTTACTCAATTATTTAATCATGCCGAAGATAGAATATCTGGTACAAGACCTATATCTTTCTAATTCTAAAGTTGATAACATCAACAGGAAGCTCAGGAGGATCTTCAAACACAAAGCAGGCTTCACAACATCAGCACCCAATTGTATTTTCCACAGTAATTTGGGATACAATATCTTTAACCTCAAGGCATGTATGCTTCAAAAGCACATCACATTACTTGAAAAGCTGCACCCAACAATCAATCATGCAGGATGATTATGCAGGGAGAGAGTAATAAACCTCTAATGGATAGCATGGTCAGATATAGACATTCTGGAAAAATGCCCAAAGATATATTCAATGGGTACCAACTTCCTACAAGATATACTTACTGATGCACAAAAACAAGGCTTCTCTTTCAGAAAGGTAAAGCATACACACAAGACACCGGAATCGGGACTAACCTCCTTGGAGACACTCATGGACTCACATTGGTTCGACAAACACAAAAAAAACTCAAAATAAACAATTTAAGATAAGTGGAGCAATTCACCAACCAGAGTAAGATTAAAATCATCAGCTTGGCACAAGTATGCCAGATTATCGGGCAAAGAGCGCAAGGAAGACAACCCTGTTTCTACGAAGACGTCACTAACATGCTCACTACAGAAACTCTACATCCAGACTATACAACAAGGCTAACCAATCTTCATCCTGGCACGAATCTCTTTCACTGCATAACTTGGGCTAATAAGATGAGCAGCAGATGGTTGAAAAAGAACAAACTCAGGTGGATAGTGACTTTGAATGAAACGAGAAAAGAAAAATTGTTGGTAGGAAAGATTAAAAAGAAAGACACAAATACGATTACGGCAAGGCATTATAACATAAATAGCCCTTTGCCACATTTAGAAACATGTAAGGTGTGCAATAACAACATAAGCATTGAAAAGGGCACCTGCATAATAAACATTCCAAACAAAGATACAATAGCAGTAATTGGAAGCAGTAAGCAAGTGGCAAAAGATGGAAGGACATGCAAGGTAACCAAGTTGCTCGCATCCCTGGACAGCATTAAGGCAAGGCTTATCCAATATAAGAACAATCTCATGATTGAATTGAAGGATGTTTACATCACGACCTCCTTGCACACGAATGTTTTGGGTCGATGGATTAAGGATAGCACTAGCCTAAAAAAGCTCAGATGTTTGTAACAAAGCATGGAGAGCTGGAAAAAGGTTAGAATCACAATAGACGCAAGCTGTTACAGGAACTTTCACACTCTCGCATTTAATGTGGTCAACCTCCTAACAAGGGACAAGACAAAAATAACAGCACTTAAAGTTCCGCAAAAAGTAACACCAAATGAGGTAGAACTAAATGCAATTACGATCGCACTAGCAACTCTTCCAGAAAAAATGGAAGTAACAATTCTCATAGACAGCCAGATGATCATAACAGCCCTAACAGTTATGAAAAATAGAAGTAAAATAGCATGCTTGGTAGAACGTACAAAAGACTTGGTCCACTTTAAGAACCTCAAACTCCAGATGAAAAAGATCAAAAGAAATGGGACATATACACACAGCAAGGTGGACTTAGAAGCCAAATGCGCAAGGCTAAAGTGGTAAACGACCAAGTTAGACATCACCTCCAATAACAAAAATGAACTTGAACTTTGGTACAAAGGACAGGTAACAAACTACAACAGCAGGAAGTCAGTCTGAAACCATTTTCGAAATGAACAAATCATGGAATGGTGTTACTTGAAAAGAAATCATGACATTGACCAATACTATGACATAGTAGACTGGGAAGCTATAGTAGACTTTCTGAAATCAAAGAAGATTTCGACAAGAAACACGAGCACCGAGGACCATCAACAGAGAACTTTTATGCTAAAATTATGGAGTCAAGAACTTCCTACCATGTCCAAGCTTTATAAATAAAGGGCTGATCTATACAAATATAAACAATGTATCAGGTGCAAGGCAGCAGTAGAAGATCTAATGCACATGTATATATACAATGAAAACAACTTCAAGTTCAGCAGCCACATGATAGAGACAATCGCACGTTTCCTCCAGAGTAGAGAAAAACGAAACAAGCGCTGGGTACAGGAATGGGTCACAAGGGTCAAGAAAGAAACGAGCAATCTCTGGATTTAAATAACAGTCAGAAGCTTAGTCCCACAGGATATAGCAAAACTAATATGCAACTGGGCAAGAGTTTTCAAGAAAAAAGTCAAACCAACCCTGATAGAATGCTTTGACAAACTCCAGGAAACCGTAAGAGCTACCTGGAATCAGAGATGCGAAGCCATAAACAAGTGGGAAACATCCCAGGAGATAACAAGAGCAGACAAGAAAGCAAAGAACAGGTGGAGCCAAAACACATCAAAGGGCTGCATCAGGTAACAAAAACACATAGTCAATTTAAATTGGAAAAAACAGAAAATCCTTAAATTCCTCTTCAATTTAAAAAACAAGGAAAAAAGCACTAACTTAGCCTAGGCAAGTTAGTTCTCTGAAAGGGGGACAACAGGCCATGGAGGTTCACTGAAGATCTGAACCAGAAGGTATCTTTTTCTAAAAATCCTAACATATATGCTAGTATAGTTTGTAAAATTTAGTTAACTTTGAAACAGATAGTACAATGTAATATCAAAGTAAAAGTTCAATAAAGTCCAACTGGAGGCTGAGCCAGCTAATAAAAAAAAAATTATAGTTTGTATTATTCATAATTTATAAATATAACCTCAATTTAAAAAAATTCATATATAAGTTTATCAATTTTTTACTTTATTGCTAATGAATAGTTGTCAAATTTTTAATGAATAGTTAATAAACTTTTAATGAATAATTTAATAAATAGTTGCTGATTTTTTAATGAATGGTTAATAAATTTTTAATGAATAGTTTTGATGAATAGTTGCTGAATTTTTAATGAATAGTTGACAAATTTTTGACAAATTATTAATAAATTAATTCCAGATTTTTATTAAATTGTTAATAAATAATTTTGTGATAAACTTTTAATAAATTATTGCTGAATTGTTAATAAATTATTGTTAAATTGTTAATGAATTATTTGACAAATTGTTAATGAATTTTTTGACAAATTGTAAATATATTGATTTTTGTAGATGTTAATTTATTTATATCATTTTTTTGCTGAATTGTTTATTTTTGCCAAATATTATATGAGTGGCAATAATTTTTTTTGACTAGTGTAAAAAACTTGTACTAATATATTCATTAATGACTTTCAATTCTCAAAAGAACTTCAGTCTCTAAGTATAACTTTAAGAACAATATTTCAATCCATATTAGATTTTGTGTGAATACTCTCTTAATTTACCTATTATTGCTAACAGGTTGTCACTACTTATTATTCTCCAAGGAACTGAATTTGAAAAACTATAAAAGAAAAAAATAAAAATAAAAAGAAAAGAAAATAACTAAAACTGTGCAAATATACTATATGAAAAGAAAATATAAAAAATAAAAAATAAAAATAAAAATACTTCATATTCTTCAAAAACCTTGTCTAAAAACCTTTTCTCATTAGGAGTCAACTCTTTTAAAATATTCTTCTTCTTTTAGATTATCTAAGAAACTTATCTATCTATACTCTTGATTATTTTTTGTAACTATCTAAGATACTTATTATTTACCTGGATCCAGTAGTTTGCTCAATGCTTTCTTTCTTTTAGTCTTAATTTTGTATTCACCTCTACAGAAGAAGATGACTAATAGTGAATCTTAGATTCTTATATGACTTTTCAATTTCATTGAGTAACTTCTAATATCTTTCAGCAGCTATACCTAGTTAAAGAAATTTTACTGATATTCATCTTGATTGTAATATAATTACACAATGTTTAAATAAATATATTCTCAATCCTAGAGAAGAGCAATATTTTATATTCTTCTACTTTTCAATCTTACAACCTAATCAGAATAAGGAAATAACCTCATTTATATACTTTGCTTAACTAGGATGATAAGAAGTTAAAGGTCTTAACTTGAACAAATAACTATCTTTTCACTATATAGGGAATTTAATGTCTATCCTAATGGTTTTATGATTTCTTTGCTTTAGTTAAACTTTATTTGAAAGAGTGAAGGAGTTTGTATCCTTGATTTTTCTTTCTTTTATCAATAATATCATTGGAACATGTGGGTATAATCAGTAGAACCTTGTTTACATTTTGCTATCAATGTGTTTTATGTCAACCAATCAGAAGCCAGATGATGTTGTGCTACCAAAAATTCAGAGTTAAGCTGATATAGGTAAAATTTCTCAAAAAAACTATAAAAAACTATAGAAACTCTAAAAAAACAAGAGACAGTATATAAAAAGGTGGATAATAAGCCTTCTCCTGTCTAGAAAATCTTTATCTTCATGTTACATCTAGCTCTGGAAAGTGATATTTCACCAGTTAACCCTTTTACTTCCTAAAATTTTCTTGTCTTTAATAGAAGAAATACGTACTTGAGTCTATTTAGATTACTAGAGACTTAAGTTTTCACTTAAAGGAGTTTATAAACAAGTGAAAAAAAGGTAATAGTGACTCTTGAAGACAAGCTTCAAGCTGTTTTAAGAAAAGTGAAAAGACTATATTAATCAAGAAATATAAAAACTTCTTGTGAACATCTTTTTTGTATATGGTCAGAGAATCAGTGAAAAGAGTTAATTAATACTTTAAGCTTTTACTATATACTAGTTCTATAAAAAAAAATAATATTCAAGAAATGGTAAATTTAAAATATTATAAAAAATATTTAAGAAAAATAGCAAGAAAATAGATGACAAAGATACAAAAAAAAATTCATAATCATGTCTATAAAAAATCTGAAATAAGAAATATAAAAAGATAATTGAATAGAAATAATTACAGAAGATCTATAGAAAAAACAAAACAAAAAGATCTTTATATTCTTTTAGATCAAAAAACTATACTGTTACTAAAAATAAAACTATTATTAGAAAAAAAAAACTAGAAGATGAAAGTCTCAAAGAAATTTTAACTAAAAGAATAATATATAAAATAGAATGATTAGAATTTGGAGCTCTGTTAGAATATTGCAAAGTAATTTATAATAGTGATTTTAGATAATAATAAGTTTCTAAAATATTTAATATAAAAAATTTCACAGATTACATATGTTTTTTTTTAAGAAACAAAATTTATAGCTCTTACCTTTAATAGAAAAAAAGTCAAAAAATACTATAAATCAATTATTTGTATAATAAAAAATAATTTTAGTTGGTTTTTTTATAATTATTAATTTAAAAATTTTAATGCTTCTTAATAAGGGATATTTGACTTTTGTTTTTGTTTTTTCCTTTAGAAACCTATTTTTATTTGCAGGCATAAAGTTAATAGTTAAAAAGATTTTTACTGGAATTATTAATAGAGCAATAAATTATTTTTAACGTTTGCACTTAGTGTTTTGATAAATTTCAAAACAAAGATAAATAAATTAGATAAAAATTTAACTTTGATAATATATTTTATAATATAAAATATATAAAATATTTAATAAAATATATATATTTAATTTGATAAAAAAATTTTTTTTTAAAAAAATAATAATAATAAATTAATAGTGATAATCTACTAGTAACAAAGTAGTAAACTAGAAAAGTATTTATTTAAATAACATTATAAAGCAAAATATCATCCTCAAGATTAAATTTAAAGATTATTATTGCTTATTATAAGTTTATTAAATTTGATAGACAAGGCCATTCTTTCTGCTGATCCTCTGACCATACACAAAAAAGACATTCGCAAGAAGTTTTTATATTTCTAAGTTAATAAAGTCTTACCACTTTCTTTAAATCAACTTGAAGGAAACTTCAAGAGTCATCCCTATATCCCCTTCCTCTTGTTTTTACTCCTCTTCAAGCAAAAACTT
>CAJVPT010006071.1:0-11425 GCA_910592055.1 Acaulospora colombiana
TTACGGGGCTAATTTCTATTTTGGGGAAACAAGACAAATTGACTATGATGAAAGGCACTCAGCCTGGGATCGCTAAAAATGATCTCGGATGATATTACGCGGAGAGTCCAAAAATAGTAGACAGGATGGACTTCAGGTCCATAGTCACACAGAGTCATATATATTTACACAGAATGGATGGGGTTAAGCGCAGATTCGTTACAAACAGTATATGACTTATGATGGACTCCAGGTTCTTATGGAGCTGAGGAAATGCATTCAGATATGTGAAGTAACCAATAGGAGTTTGTTTATAAATCTTGTCCAACGTGTTTCATATTAACCAATCAGAATTTATGAGATTGTACTATCCAAAATTTCAGGATCAAGCTGGAATAGGCAAAATTCATCAGAAAGCTATAAAAAAGGTAGCTTTAATAGACCACAGACACCAGTCCAAGGATAGAAGAGTGAGTCCTTTGACTGGAATAGAATCTCTATTATATTCACCATAACTGAAAGGTAAGGGGTACTTCAGAATTGGTCCTTCTTTCTTTAGAAACTTTCTTGCTATAGATAGTAAAGGTAAAAGCTGAACTTTGTAGGTCACAAGAGTCCAGTTTGTTCAAAGAAAATTGTAAACAAGAGGGGGGAAGATGAGGAAGTTATAAAGGAACTCTTGGGTTGATTTAAAGAAAGTGATAAGACTTTATTAATATAAAAGTAATAAAACTTCTTGCGAATATCTTTTTTGTGTATGGTCAGAGGATCAGTAGAAAGAGTTGATATACTTTTTGCTGAAATAATTTGCAATATATATTATAGGAATTATAAAATAAGGTATTTTATATATTATTTATATTACTAAACTTTATAAGACTATAGTCTACTAGATAGCTTGTTGTTATTTCAGATCAAGGAAGAAACTAATCTGTTAAGGCAAAGTTAGTACTGATTTCTATATTAAATAAAGAGAAAATAAAAATATTGTATTTGATAAATTGTTTAAATATTGATTAGTATTAGTAATATAAATATCTTTAATGGCTTGTTCATTGATTTATTTACTATTTTACTAAACTTTTCTTCATATATTTGTGTTGTTTTTCAATTTATTTATTGATTTCTATTGTTTGTTTTCATTATTGAAAGATATAACACCAGTTCAACTATTTGTAATAAAGCAGTTCTTTCTATTTATAAGTTATTTTTTTAATATATTTCTGTGCATTAGAAAAATCCATTAGATTTTGTATATAACTGATATTAAGGACTTGAAAAGTACTCCTTTAATATAAAGTTTGAGTTCTGATGATGTTTCTAAGAACATTTGTTGTTTAATTATTTGTATGTAATTATTTTTCATTATTAAGTGAATATATTTTTTGCATATATTGATTTTGCTTGTACAATAAAATCTTGTGATATTGTATCACAAAAAAGATATAATAGTTATCTTTTATTTGATTGTATCAAGAACAAAGGTTATCTATATAAAGTATAGGTTTTCTTGTATACAATTTAATTTTAATAAGTAGTTTATAGTTCCATAAGTTGATAAAAAACTTTTTAATTTATTGATCTTCTATTAATGTATTATTATTATTTATTTTAGAGAGATATAGGTTATTAAAGTTGCTATCCAATTTATATATTTGTATTGCTTATAAAATCTATAAGGGTCCTATTTAAAACTCTTCATTGTACTAATATTTTGGTTTGTAAAAGTTGTTGATATTTTTTTTTTTTAAAGGCTAGCTCATTCCTGCACCAGTTCTGAAGCTTTATTAAAGTCAAAATAAGTCCTAGAAACAACCAGGATGAGTAATTACCCGTACTGTCTAAGGATTTACAGATCAATTAATAGTACAAAGGGGCATCTATTTGCATCTCACCCAACCAGGATTGGATAACTATGTGACCGTCTAGTGTGGGACTTTTTCTTAATTCTAACTCAGCTAAGGATTTGGGGATTCTTTTATACTTACAATCTAATGAAGTGATTCCACCTATTACCTCGAATGTTCAAAAATGGCACTTCCTAGGACCGTAGTCCACCGGACGACTTTGTTGCTATCCCCTTATGGGGGAGCTAACGTATCAGAAATTTGCCTAAGATGCCCAGCATCACCGATTTTGGGGGTCTCTTATACAGAATCCTATTGGCTTCGTTAGTGCTTTAAATTTTTCTGGGGACTTGTTGTGTTTCTTGTGCTGTCAGGTTACTTGATTGAAGTACCAGTCTCGTGTGAAGGACATGCGATCTCTCGATTGGTTGTCTTGAAAATCGGAACCTGTTCTGCTTATTATGGGCCTGTTATAGACAGCTCTATGGATGATCGGGTTCTTTTTTTTCCCCATTTGAGGAGCGATTCTGTTTGTGTTTCTGGAACCTTGTACCACCTATTTTGGTTATATTCATGGAACCTTGTGTGTGTCTTATTCTATTATGGCTGTGGTAAGTGGGTAGGGTCCTTCTTCACTTTTTTCCTATTCGGTACCTGAGATCGGTTTGTGTTTTTGGAGGCCTTGTATTACTCATACTAGCCTTCCATTGAACCTTGTGTTGATTTGTCATTCTTACTGTAGACATAATGAGCGTACGGGTTCTCCTTATTGCCTTGTAGAGCACATGATTATTATTATGGGGGGATGAGATCTTCGTACTACCTTGTGGCTGAAATTTCACTTTGTCCTCATGTGGTATTGAACTCTGGACCTTGTGATTGCGACCTGGGAGCACTACCACTGTGCTATCGACCCACAGGTCGTAAAAGTTTTTGATATATTGTTTTGATCAAAATATTTACTACATTATTGTTTCATATTAAGATTATAAAGTATTAAATATTGATATTCAAATTATAAATTTTGAGAACTATGCCATTGTTGAAGGGATCAATTTTGATTAAATAATCTATTATTTTATTGTATTTTATTCCTGTATATATTGAAACTTTGTGCAAGTAAATATTAATGTTATTGATTCTACATATGTCTTGAATGCTTAATAGTAATTTATAGTTTTTGTATTTATGAATCACTTGATCAGATTTTTGTTTAAGAGATTAATTGATATATGATATTATACTTGATTATTAGTGCAAAGGTTTATAGTAAATTGAAAAGATATTATTATTAATATTATATAAATTGTTATAATCTCTACTCTGGTAAATAATAGGTATTTGTTTATTTGGGCTTGAAATTGATTTATTTGTTTTGTAGATGTAATAATAATTTATCATATATATATATATAGTTTATTATGCTAATCTGATTTGAATCTATTTGTATAGATCTAAAAGGAGCTATCAGTTATAGGAATGACAATATGTATTAGTTTGTTTATTATGCTTGATTCTTCATTAAAATATTATTAAATTTGATTTTGTATAATATCATTATTTTGTATAATTATATGAAAACTATATATTAATTTTTTTAAAAATAAGATCGATAGATAATTGAGTATTACTTGTATTGAGTCAAAAGACATTTGTATTCTTATAATAGGTATTTGTAAAAAATTTTCAGAATGTAAAGCAGATGTGATGCTAAAGTTTGTTGAAATTATAATTGTATTTTGTAATCATATTTTTTATTTATATCAGTATATATAAGTTTCTTAATTACAATTATACAAGTTAACCTTAAGTTACATATTATAAATAAGTTCTTATACATATTTAATAAATCTATTTATATAAGTAATTATATTTATTTTATTATATATATAATTACTATCAATTCTTCTATATTGGAAAGATATGTAATTTCTTCTTAATTATTCCTAGATTAATTTTATTAAGAGTAGTTTAATTATCAGGTCATCAAAATTTTTTTATCTTAAACTCCAAATTTTTGATTCTTTGAAGTGTTCACAGTTTTTTTCTTTCACTAAGACCTCCTAATAGTTAAATATATAAAACTTCAACATAGTCCCATACTTGAATTTCTAATAAAAATCATAATGATCAACTTAGAAGAACCTTTTTTCACCTTTTAGTTAAAGTGCTAACTTGTTTATTATCTGTCTTTCTTTTTTTTTTTAACCTGGCAAAGTCTTGCCATTGAGTTTTTATTTATTCATTAATATAAACTTATGTTGTAAATTTAATTGTGAGTCTATATATTTATGAAATGAAAAAATACTATGACTCAGTATTTTAAAGTAGAAACCTTGTGACTTACTGCAGTCCACCTTGGTGGGTGCTAGCATGTCAAGACTCCATTAGTACTAATATTTATAGAGAAAAAGAAACATGGAAAGTAATTATTTTTCAGTATATATTCGATGGTGATATTTGATAATTTTATATATAGTTCTTTAAACTTGTTCTTTAGGTATTTTTCAAGATTTATCTAGGTCTGCTCTGGTGTAGCATCTGTTTCAAGGCTCTTTATGGCTTAAGTAGTTGGTGAGTCTGGGCTTGATGTTATTGTATATTGATTATATTTTTTACCTTTGATATGTTTCCCATATCACTTGAGCTTTTTGTTTATATTTTGACTTTTTTTTTACTCAATTGTGATATTGCACCCGAGTTTTCATGTTTCTCGCTTCCTTTGTTAAAACTTGTAAGTGACTATTCTGATTGTTTCCAAGGCTTTTTAGTTATGGTTTCTGTCACTTGAACCATGTCATATGTTATGACTTCTCTGACTATATCCTTCCATTCGTTCCTATGTTATGTTTTTATAGATTCTTTGTGTTCTTTTTCATTTATTTTGAATTGATTTTTTTTGTTTTCCATCCACTCTCACTATGCTTTCCTTTATTAAGACCTGAATATATTTTTCCTGGAGTCTTGTTTGCATTGTATCACATTGGAATATATGATTATTGTTTTCTTTATATTGTTTACATACTTTGTACTAGTTGTCGATATAGATGTCTGGGTATCTTACATTTGATTTGTTCATAGTTAACAATTTCACTATCCATGTCTTGTTCTAAACAAATAGTCTGTATGGTCTTCTATATTTGTCAGGATTGATATACTATAATACCTGTTGACATTATGTTTATTATTTGTTTTTTAGTAGTATACTATCAATTTTAATATCTACTTTTCTTGCTATCAAAAATAACAATACCATTGCATCAAGAATAATCCTACCCAATTTTAGATATTCAATTAAATTCCAATTTTATATAGACTGATCTAAAGAATATAAAATTTTTAAAATTATAATTTTGAATTATTACTTTTAGGAATATAATTTTGAACTCTAAAAATTTTTAGTTTGCTTTCAAAATAATTACTCAAATATAAAACTTCTAATAAACATTGCTTTAAAAGTAGTAATAAAATTGTTTGATAAAAAAAGAAGTTATTATTAAAACTTAATTTAATTAAAATAATAAAGTAAGAAATCTTAGTTTAAATAATTATAACTTTTTTATTAATTGAAAATTTTTTGCATATTAATTTTATAGAATTTAAAATATGGAAATCAAAATTAAAATAATAAAATTTTCAAATAATCAAGATAAGAAAAAATAATTCAATAAAAATATTTTTTATTAAAAAGAGATCTTGAGAAGCAGATCTAACTTTACTCTAAATTATGACAAATTAGTTAGATTGATTTATTACAAAAAAAAAATTATCTTTTATAGTTGAAAAAATAAATATCGTACATACGGCTCAGCTGCGGCTAAATTTCATTGGAACTCAAAAAGCCTTGTCTTAGCCATGAGATAATCTGTTTCCCGTGGCTTGTAAACTCTCATTTCATAAAGCTTTCCGATAAACAAAATGGTAGATATTCATGTTCGGGATGAAAGTTCTAGTGCCTATTTTTAATTTCATATCGTGACTAGTCTCTCATGAACTTTATTACATTTTTATATTCAGGGCTTTACACAATTAGAAAAAGATTCGGGTCTTACAGTTCTCAATTCTTATTTGGAGGACAAGTCGTACATAGAAGGGTAATATCATATGCTTTATAGTCTAGTTTTATTTATGATGATAACGTATTGGTCCGTGTTTCTGAATGGAATTAAGAACTCCACTCGTGTCGAAAATAAATACATTTCTTCTGAAATATAATCGAAAAAAATTTTTTTTAAGAATTATGACATACATTTCGAAGCTATCTAAATCCAGTATGATCTCTTCACTTCTCTTTACACATAATTAGTTATGAGCCAACCCAGGCCGATGTGTCCGTATTTAAAGCCCTGAATAATAAAGCCCCCGTACATGAGAAATTTCCGCACGCTGCCCGATGGTATCATCACATTGCCTCTTACTCCGATGAGTTTTCGGCTCTCACTGGTGATACAAGTCGCGATGCATCTCATTTTGGCCCTGATGTGCCTGCTGCAAACGAAGACGACGATGTTGATTTGTTCGGCTCTGATGATGATGAAGTGGACGAAGAAGCTGAGCGACTAAAAGCCGAACGCCTAGCGGCATATCAACAGAAGAAAGCAGCCAAACCGAAAGTCATTGCTAAAAGTATGGTCACATTAGATGTCAAACCTTGGGATGACACCACAGACTTGGCCGAAATGGAGAAATCTGTGAAATGTATTGAAATGGATGGTCTCGTCTGGGGCTCTTCAAAATTGGTCCCCGTTGGTTACGGCATCCGAAAATTGCAAATTGTATGTGTAGTTGAGGATGACAAAGTTGGAGTCGGTAAGTTAGTTTGTTAATAGAGTCATTGTGGTTGTAATGGTCGTTGAATCTCTCTTAAGTTACAATTTATCATTGTTGTACAGATGATTTAGAAGAAAGAATTACTTCATTTGAGGACTACGTCCAAAGTGTAGATGTTGTGTCATTCAACAAATTGTAATCAATAACGAAAAATAATAGATATTCTTAATAATGGGTTTATTCCTCATATTTGTTAATAAAGTTCATTAAACAAATATTTGAAGTCTCATTGTGGGCATACCAAACATAGTAATGATTATAAATCATTGATAAAAATTTTTTTACCTTTGAATATTTACAAATAATTTGCCAAGGTAAATTTTATTTAATGTCTAAGACTTCAAGCTATGGCCAAAAAAGACATCATCTTGAACAAGTGGGTAATCACTAATAATGCTATTTCGTTTCCTCATTCCTTTTATTGTTGTCGAATTTGTGGATCTATCGTTCACTAGCAAATGCTCCTGTTCATAGGTATCCGGGTCTTCCAAGTTAAACGAATTATCATCATTACATATGTTATTATTTATTCCTTCTATGCCGTCTTCTGATCTCGAAGTTTCCTCAACGATGTTGTTATTATTTTTATAAGTTTCCCACAAACTTGGTATCCTAATTTTTTTCGAGTTTGGACATACGAATTTCTCACAAAACATGTTTCTCAACTTGGATGTGATCATGCGCGTAATTTTGGGTACACCTTCAAGTTTAGATCTCGATCCGATCAAAGATTTTATACCAAATTCCAGAACGAAATCTGGTAGCGCTGAAGCGGAAATGAAAGTGCAATCAGAATTCGTCTCGATTTCCAAGGCTATCTGGAATTAAGTAATTCATTAGTAGAATGCGCATGTTCAGCGTGAAAAGAGCATGATTATTTGAAAATTACCGTGGCCGAAAATTTTACCACTGATAACATTAATGAGATCGGTAAGACAGCTATGCACGGTTTAGGCCAATTAATAATGATTTGCGTATCGATACCAAGTGTGATTCGATCGCTAAATTCGCAATCAATCTCAACTCTCTAAAGTTAACATTCTTTATAAGTGCTACTCATTCATTCAACAGTCAACACTTTAAAGAACATACCATTTGGTCTATTGCCTCCGTTGACCGTATTCTAGCATTGCTGAAAATAGGATACTCTTCTCCAATATCAAGTTGAGTGACTTCAATTGTTCCCTTATTGTAATAAATTTTCAAATGTGAACCGATAATAGAAAATATATATTGTTGTTTTCGATGACAATACCTCAACTTACCACAAAGTCTGGTTTACCACCATCGTTCAATATTCGATCTACAAAGCGAACCAACCGATTATCAGCCTTGGCTTCTTCTCTATATTGATGTATAGCCTGCGCTAAAAGCACATTAAGCCAATCAGTCGATTCGGGAGGATGATATTTTGGATCATATAAAGTTTTTGACAGAATTGAAGCTGGTGATACATTAGTTGTTTGCGATTTCAGTGGTATAGGAAGAGGACGCTATAAAACATTACTAATTTATTTTTACATTCAGCAAAACTTATTATGTCCGACTATGGACAATAATGTAGAAAAAGGGATTTATATAAGGTATAATATCGAAATACTAACTTTTTGTTTCTCTTGGACCTCCTCTAGTAACATGAATTTGATAAAGGCAAGAATCAAAAACACGATCGTAAGTTGCCCAAGAAAAAACCCTTGCAAAAAAGACCAACTGCTGCCGGATAACCTTGAGACTACTTGATCGATATATTGCTGCAGTTCTGGTGAAATTGCTTGTTCTAAAGACATGGGTGGCTATTCTACGCAAATTAAGTGCCCGATGATCTATTATATACGTATGTTAATTTATTCAATCCGCTGAATTTCTAATAAACTAATAAAGTTTTATTATTTTTTATTGTTTTTCTAAAAACAACTTGAATAATAATTTCAAGAGTTATCTCTTGTTTACATGATTTTTGATAATAAAAAAAATCAAGAAGTATTTTTTTATCTATAATAAAAAAATTCTAAAAAAAAAAAAAAATCAATAATGTCTAAACCTTGAAAACTTTTCTTATAGTTATTAAAGGATTTTGACTATCTTAATTTTGAAGCAATAAATCCTTGCTAAGAATAATTTGTCAATATAAAATACTTATAAGTAAGTTTATACTATACATTTTTAATATACTGTATCATTAAAGTTAACTTTATAATGAATCTACTTATCTTAATTAATATAAACTTTAAATATAACTTTGAAATTAATTTGTTGTTTTATTAATAATTTTTTTTATTGAAAATAATGAAGCCCAATGTTATAGAAGTTATGGTCACAACCATGTACAGAGAGATCTATCCATATACATAATAATTACATATATATCAAAACTATCTATATAAATTTATTTTAGACAAGCTAAGATATCAATGCATCCATTTGTAGATGACCCCATCCATGTGACTTGTTACTGGAAGAAGCTCTACTACCCACTCCTATGTCTGTATTATTCTTCCATGTTCCTCATTTTTATAGGCCCTGGATTTGTAACATAAGATCTTTTCATATTTCATCCTATCAAATATTCTTTTTATAATACTTATTACAGTATACCTAGAATACTCACATGAAGTCTTATATATCATCTCATTCTACTGTTAATCCTTTTTACATAACTTATTACAACCTATCTATAAAGTAATCATGGAGTTTTGAACAAATATTAATTTGATAGAGACTCTTTTTTAACTAATATATCTAGGCTCTACTAGTTCCCTTATTTTATAGTTTTACGAATTTTCAATCTATTTGCAGGGATTTGATAGAACCTGTCTTGTGATGAAGTGACTTCAGCACTAAAACTGACTGAAGCATCTTGTAATCTTTGAATATTTCATAATCAAATAGAATTTTGATCAGAAATAACAATTATTAATATTATAAGATGGATAAGATTTTTTTATATTATTTAGGTTTTAGTGATACTGCCTTATAATGATATTGAACTTGGAAATAGTACTTGATAACTTAAGAGTATTATTATTGTGTTATTGATCCATATGTGCATTAATAATTTAAATAAAAATTCTTTTAATTATTATTATATAAATTATTTTCAAAATATTAATCAAAGTTATTTAATATTTTTATTAAAATTTTTATTGAATTTTTTTCTTTTAATTATCTTTTTTCTATTCTTTAAATAAAATCATATTTATTAAAATTTTTATCACCTTTTTTCACTGATTTTCTTTTTTTAAAAAAATAAAAAACCATAATCAGATAAATAATTCTACAATAATAATCTGCAAGTAATAAGTTAACAGTTAAAAGGGTTTTTATCTGAACTACTAATAGAGTGATAAATTATTTTTGAAGTTACACTTAGAGTTTTGATAAATTTTAAAATTTTGATAAATGAGTTAGGTAGAAATTTAGATTCAGTGACACATTTTTAATGTAAAGTATAAAAACATTTAATAAAGCATACATACCTAGCCTAACAGAGGACTTAAAAAAATAAAAATAAATAGACAAACAATAACTTATTTAGTAAATAGTAATATACAAAAAATATAACAACTAATATTAAAAAATAATATTAATTAGAATAAGTATAATTATAAAAAAAAAATTCTTTTCGCTGATTCACATTTTTCAAAAAAATTTTCTTTTTTGATAATTTTCTTGAAAAATTCACAAAAACCCTTCTATATAAGATCAAACCTCAAAGGATACAACCAAACACTTCCAAACAATAAAATCTACTTTACAACAATAGAAAAAGAGATTGCTTAACTTAAAAGACAAATATCCATAGATTATTTTTACTTTTAAAAAAGAGAAAAAGCAAAACCAAGTTGATTCACAATAGGCTTCTTGAGACCTAACCTCAATCTCACAAAGCTCTTAGCCATGTTAGTGCAAGTTAATACCTTTCTAGATACTAAAAAAAGTCTCAAAAGCAATAGATTATATTGATAAATCAGTACAATCTCAAGGCTAACTGAAACCTAGGAGGATGTCCAAGTCTCTTTGATCAAATAACTAAAAGATTACAATAACATAACAACTCCAAATCAACTAATTCACATCATACAAACATAACACATTAGTTTTCACCTACCTGACATATATCAAAGCAAGTTGATTAATTTATTAACAAAACAGTAGGATATAATAGATCAACAAACTAGAATGTATGTAATCAACCAGTATGTATTATCTAAAGCAAGATCAACAGTTGATCATAACCAATTACATGTTAATAAACAAATACTAGATGTATAAATACATAGAAGCCATAAGTCATATACTTTCTAATATAAATATAACAACTTATTGCCATATATATCAAACAGAAAATAATATATAACAATATTTATCTGATTACATGGTTAAAAAGACACTTATATAATAATAATACATATTAATTTTTTTGTGCCATGTGATAACATGTCAATGAAAAAACAAATAATAATCAGGATTACAAAAAGAAGGGAAAAAGAGCTATAGAAAATATTAGAAAAGATAGCTTCTCATCAAGATCCTCAACAAGTATTTTGAAAAACAAAAATGATATAGTATGAGCCAAGACAACAGCAACCATTCAATTCCACATCCCTGCTGAGTCAATATATATTTTTTCAATACTAGATAATATTATTGCCAATCTATTGAGAATAGATTCATTGGTACTAGCAAAAAAATATACAGTTGCTTCCAAAAGTTTGAGTCCACTTACTATGTTTTTATTATAAATTTCAACTTTAACAATTTTTAAATCC
>CAJVPT010006072.1:0-11425 GCA_910592055.1 Acaulospora colombiana
GATTTAAAGTAATATGTACCTAATTACACCTAATAAAGTGGGCCTGTTTTTGAGCGTGTTAAAAAAAAAAAAAAAAATAAAAAAATAAAATTTAAAAAATTTTAATTATATAATAATTATTAAAAATTTTGATTATGTGATAATTATTTATTAATTTATAAATATTATATATAAATCTTTGTTTACATATTTCTTTTTTTTATAACTTTATTGTTATTATTATTTTAAAAATGATATTCAAAGAAAAAAACTTATCATTTTTGAGTGTGAAGAAATCATTGAAGCCTGGAAATATGGAATAAGTGAAAGAAAAATAGTAGAAACATTAAACATCCAATAACTACTATTTATAATATTATTTTTGCTTATAAAAATAATAATTATGAAAAACCTTCTCTTAGAAGTGACAGATCACCTATTATAACATAAAGAGATAATAATCATTTAACAATAATTGTTAAAAAAAAACAAAAAAACAATACTTCAAGAAATACATAAAGAATTTATTAATTCTATTTCAACAAATATTTATATAAATACTATATAAAATTTTTTTTATGAACAAGGTTTTTATGGAAGAATTGGAATTAGAAAGGTTTTTGTGAGTGAAACTAATAGAAAAAAAAGATTATTATAAACTAAAGAAAGAAGAAATTAGAAAGATAAATAGAATAATATTATTTGAAGTGATGAATCAAAATTTGAATTATTTAAAGAATATGGTAAAAAATAGGTTTGGAGAAAACCACATGAAAAATATGATATAGATTGTCTTATTCCTACAATAAAATTTAATCAAGGAGTAATGGTTTGGGAATGTTTTACTAAAAATGGTCTTGATTTTTTAGTTAGATTAGAAGGAAAAATAATAGCACAAATTTATATAGATATGTTAAAAAATAATTTATTATCTTATATAGATATTTTAGAAAACAAAGAAAATTATTCATTTCAAAAAGATAATACACCTATACAATACAGCAAAATTAATAAAAAATTGGATAAATAAGAATAATATAAATATTCTTCCTTGGCCTACTCAAAGTCTTGATTTAAATTCTATTGAGTATTTATGGGATAAATTAAAAAGAAAAGTAAGAACACACAAGTCATTACCAACAAATATAAATGAATTATATAAAATACTTCAAGAAGAATGGATAAAAATTGATATAAAAAATATTAAAATCTTGTTAATAGTATAACTTCTAGAATTAATGCTGTTATAGATAGTAAAGGTTATCCAATAAAATATTAAATATAGATAATTTTATAGAATAAATTATATTTTTTAAATAAAATAACTTTTTAAATAATAAAATTTTAATAATAAATAAAATTTTAATAATAAAAATTTTTTTTTTATATTTAATATAACTATTAAATAATTTTAACTAATTACTAATAGTATCTACATATAATAATATTTTTTTATTATTAAATCCTATTTTTATAAAATAAGTAAAATTATTTTTTAAAATAAAATACATAACTATAAAGTTTTTATTAAATTTTAATAAATATTTAATAGTAAATTTTATAATTTGTTTAAAATAATTTTTTTTTACATTTTATTAAATAAAATTTAAATATTAAATAGAATTTTATAAAACTTAATATTTAAGTACTTTAATATATGCTGAACAAAATTTATTAATAATAAATTATTTGAGGAAATAACTCTTTCCACTGATTCTCTGACCATATAAAAAAAAGATATTCATAAGAAGTTTTATTCTTCCTTGTTAATAAAGTCTTTATACTTTCATTAAAACAACTTGAATCTTGTCTTCATTTATCTCTTCTATCCTCTCTTACTTGTTTATAAACTCCTTTGAATAAAAACTTGAGTCTCTAGTAATCTGAAAAGACTTAAGTATACACTATTTCTACTAAAGACAAGAAAGTTCTAGGAAGTAATAGGACTAACAAGTGGAGTGTCACCTTACAGAGCTAGAACCGACAAGAAATAAAAGTTTTGTTGGCAGGGGAAAGCTTATTTTCCACTTTCTTATATACTGTCTTATACTCTCTTAAAGTACTTACTACTTTTTACAGTTTTTTTGAGGGATTTTGCCTATTTCAGTTTGATCTTGAATTTTTGATAGTACAATGTTACTTGACATCTGATTGATTAACATTAAATATATTAGTAGTTAAATATAAACAAGCTCCTATTGGTTATCTCATATGTTCTGATAACATCATTAATAATGAAAAGAGAAATCAAGGATACAAACTTCTCCATTCTTTCAAATGAAGTTTAACTGAAGCAAAAAAATCATGAGGCCATTAGGATGGACACTAAATTCCCTAGGTGATAAAAAGATAATTATTTGTTCAATACGAGACCTTTAACTTCTTATTATTTCAGTTAGGAAAAGTATATGAAGGAGGTTATTTTCTTATCTCGATCAGGCTGTAAAACTGAAAAGTAAAAAAATATAAAACATTACTCTTCTCTAAGATTGAAAATGCATTTCCCCAGACATTGTATAATGATATTACAATTAAGATGAATATCAGTAAAATTTCTTTAACTAGATGTAGTTGTTGAAAAATATCAGTAGTTACTTAACAAGACTGAAAAGCTATATAAGAATCTGGAGTCTACTATTAGTCATCTTTTTCTGTACAGGTGGATACAAAATCATGACTGAAAGAAAGGAAGCATTGAGCAAGACACTGAATATGAATAGGCAATAAATATCTCAGACAGTCACAAGAAAATAATCAAGAGCACAGATGGATAAGTTCTTCAGATGGTTAGGAAGAAGAATGAGAGGTCCTTTGAAGGACATAGAGCATTTTAATTTTCTTTTTTCTTTTCATTTTCATGTAGTGTATTTGCAAATTTTTGAATATTCCTCTTTTCTTTTATTTTTTATTTTCTCTTTTGTAGTTTCTTGAATTTAGTTTCTTGGAGGATAATAAGTAGTGATAATCTGCTGGCAATAATGGGTAAGTTAGGCGAGTCTTTACCCAAAATTTAGTTCAGAGCAAAATATTGTTCCCAAGGTTGCACTTAGAGGCTAAAACTTTTTTGAGAATTGAAAGCCATTGACGAGTGTATCAGTACAAGTCTTTTAATTTAGCTTTGATGCAGTTGCCCTATATATCTCTATCAGTTTTCATATTGATTAATAAATATACAGTACTGGCGTGACCATAAGTATTAAAAAAAAAAAATTAATATTAAATTATTTGTTTAAACAGTAGTTATAAAAATCAGTGGATATCAAGATTTTAATAAAAATGTAAAAGAAATTTTATTTGGAAATAATGCATTAAATGCAATAATAAAGTGATTCCAAATTTCATAAAAATTTTACTGTAGATAATATTTATTATAAGAAACATGTTTACTTAATATATAAAATAAGTTTTATTAATAAAATAAAATATTTGATATATAAAAATTATTTGTAATTAATTAAAACTCTTTTTGCTGATCCTCTGACTACATATAAAAAAGATGTTCACAAGAAGTTTTTATACTTCTTTGCTAATAAAGTCTTAATATTTTCCTTAAAACAACTTGAAGTATTACTTCAAGAGACACTTCTGCTTTTTTTCTTTTGTGTACAAACCTCTTCACTCAAAAACTTGATTTCTAGTAATTAAGAAAAGTCAAGAAATACCTTAGATACTAATATCAAGAAAGTTTTCAAAGAAAGAAGAACTGAATGTGAAGTATCTGAAGGTCTATCTAACCTTTTAAACAAGAGATATATAAAGATTTTTGATGACAGAAAGGCTTATTTTTTCCCTTCCAGTCACTGTTGGGTCTCTTAGAGCTATTGTTTTCATAGTTTTCTAAGGAATTTTATTTGCCTCAGTTTGATCATGAATTTTTGATAGCACAAATTCTCATAAAAGGTGATTGGCTGACATGAAACACATTAGTTTTTGGAATGTAAACAAGCTCCTATTGGTCACATTCATGTGTTTTAATAATGTCATTGGTGTTTGGAAAGAGTGTTCAAAAACAATTGCTCTCAAAAAGCTCAAGTCCCTTAATGAAGACTTCCATGATACCAAAAGATCAAGCGATAAGTAATGTGGATTGCAAACTTACATCTCTTACCTAAGTTCCTCAAGTGGTGATAAAGCTTTAATGGAAAAAAGTTGAGGTCTAAATACTTTACTTGAAATATCCCAATCCAGTATCCACTTAAATGAAAGACCAGTTGGATTGATTTGTCCGATGCCACAGGTAATAAAAAAGAAAATTTCTTTTAAGGTTCAAGGGAAGCAAGAAAACTATCCCAATTAGGCAGATTCCTTTTGAGAAGAGGTTGTTTTTATTTTTAGATTTTTTTGGTGAGTCTTGAATTGTCCCCTTTTGCCAATCATTTTTCCCCTTTCACTTTTTTAACTTAGTAATTTATTGGTTTTCAGGCAATCAATAGTAACAAACTGTTGACAATGATCCTGATAGATAGATGTTATTACTAATCTATTGGGGAAGTACAATATTGTTCTCAAAATCTAACTTAGAGTACTTTTGTATAAAAACAAGTTAGTCACATTGTGAAAGTTTGTAAAATATTATAGATTTACTTCAATTTTTTAATAAAGACAAGCCATCGTGACATAATTGTAGATTAAAAAAAAAAAAAATTATTTGTGATTAATTTTAATAATTCTTAAGTGATTCTTCATTTATTAGGGGGCACTGTAGTATGTAATATATCTACTATATAGAAAATTATCATATATGTATTATTTTTAAGTAAATAAAAATCACAGAGAGTAGATGAAACTCTAATGCAAGATATAGTATAAGCAGGACCTAACTTATTCTCTCTAATATACTCAAGGACCCAGGAACGCAAATAAAAAGAATAGTTTTTTATTAAAAAAGTAAAACAAATTATAACTGATCAAAGAATTAGCCATAATAAAAAAACATCAAACTAAGGTACTTTAATATCACAAAAAAATCATTAGTTAAAATATGTAAAGGATATCAACTCACTACTTACACAGATCAATATGGCCTCAATTGCTGTATCAAAATATCAATGTCTTCTTTAATAATAGTACTGATTATTAAAATCTTCAAATCTAACCAAAGAAAGAACAATACCTTCAAATCTAGACTACAAATATCTCTACAGTGCTGGACCAAGTGTTAACAACAGCCCAACTCTATACTGGACTCAATAAAAATCACCCTTTAAACATTAAGTACAAAAACATTCAAATAGATTATAAGAGTTAAAAAAAATTTACACACAAACATATCAACAATCTTTAAAAAACTGGAACCAGAGTAATAAATATTATTATATACTGATGAAAGTATCAAAATAGATACAAAACCAAGAATAGAAATAGGATTAATCTTTATTTTGCAAGAAAACACATACTTGAAGCACAACATAACCTTCGTAGATTAGGCATCAATATATAGATCAGAAATTCTAATAGTCACCATAGCTTGCATTATAGCTAGAAAAAGCAAAACAATCAATATATATATTAATTCATAAAACCTTATTTAAGACTATCACAAACTCACAACCAATCAGAAACTAGTCAAACACCAAGAGAAAAGAATGCTACTCAACCTTTGAAAATAACAAGCATCTTTCAACAAAAGATAATATGACACAAAATATTAAAAAAGACAATCCACTTTATAAAAGAGCTGACAAATTGACATGCCAAGCAGCATCAAATAAAGACAAAAAAAACTGTAACACAATTTCCACACATATCTTGAACACAACTACTGCAACTATACTTTAATGGCAACATAGAGATTACTCAAAATATCAATGGAACTATCAAGCAGATTTATCAAGTGCAACCCACAATTAACTAGAAACATCTTAGCAAAAACACTTCCACTATCTGAACCAATTATAAAGAAATAGATTGGAGAATTAGCTTTGCACTTTTCTATTCAATACAACTTACCAATTCACAAATATATAAGTAGGACTTTCAATGGCACAGCTTCTTCATCAAACTATAAAACCAAGAGTTACAATAATAGATAACCTTTATAAAAGATATCCTAATATATATAAAACAAATAGATATCAAAGTTGCAATAATATAAAACACAATAACTACCTATTTATTTATTCTCAACACAACATCAAAATTCATAAAAAAATAAACAAAAACACATATATAAAACTGCGTTACAGAAAAAAATGAAAAATCTTCTCAAATAATAAATAACAAAGTTAAGCTTAGCACTAAAAACCTAAACATGCTTATTTTTAAGAGAGGAATTAGTAAGGTTCTAAACAACCTAATTATAGAAATAGTGGGACATGACAAGCTATTTAATACTCTAAAAAGTATTATGCAATATATTAGATTTTTAACTTTCAATATCTAACTCAACAGATATAAAGGGATACTACAATGAAAAAAGAACAAAAAATCAACAAAACATTCATTAAAAAAAAAAAGAAAAAGAAAGTAACAGAAAACACACACTAAAGAAATAATAACAACAAATAGGCCACATCAAATTGACATATTGTATAGGATACAATATATAACATTTTAAAAGGACTATATAATATATTCTATATCTTTTATATCAATACTAATCAAGCCTAGACACATTAGTTCCCAGCTAGAAGCAACAAGCTATAAGGGATTATAAAATCAATTAGCTTTTTAATAAACTAGTATAGAAATAATATAAAGAAAAAGAGTTAATAGATAGTTTGATATTAATTCAAGTAATATGTATTGCACTAAAATTAATAAAGTAGGCCTGTTGCATTTATTAAAAAAAAAATAATAAAAATAATAATAAAATTTTTTATTAAAATAATATTAAAAAGATATTAAAGAAAGCATTTGATTTATTTTTTTTTATCACAAATGGGCATTTAAATATGAGACTTTTTATTAAACAATAATTTTGTGTCATTATATTAACAATCTTTAATTTATAGTATTATGAGTTATATGGGTGATTCAATTTACACATAATGGTCTAAAATTCAAAAACTCAAAAGTCTGGTATGAAAGAGTGAGTGTCACAAGATAAGAAACTATAGATAAGGCTTAAGTACTAATAAGGAAACTATGTATGTCCGACAAAAGTATGAAAAGTTTAGCAAAGCTTAGAATTAGTATAACTAATTATAAAGTAGATAGCCATTATTAATTATAAAAGTATAAATAGCTTACCAATGTATATCAAAAAGGTAGAGCTGAATGTGTTAGAAAACAGTCCTTATTGAGAATAGAAATAAGAGTTAGTGATATATCAAAGAAACAGAATGCAATAAAGAGATACTTATCTTTGGCCAAGTTAATCATTATGTCTCTGCCTTTCCTAAATATTCTTTATAGAATGCATTCTCTTCTTTGTGTCATTTATAAGTATTTGTGAGTTATTTGAGTTATACAAGGTACTATGGATTAGTGACAGACTCGCCAGGTTAGCTTATGACAATAAAAATACAAATACAAATTAATTGTATCCTATTGTGACTAAACTAGTTATGCCAACTTACATCCAAAAGGTGTGTCTACAACATTGCTACAGAATAGATAATACCTACTCAGAATGATAAGATAACTATTGGCGTGAAGATTACTTTATCAGTATAATTATTATTGTTTTCTAAGGTATTTAAGATTTTGGCAAAGACTGTATTGTTATTGGTGCCTTTTGTCACTACTGGATTTGTTGTTGCTTTTGTTTTTTTCTACTTAACCCCTAAGGATATTGAGATTGAGATGGTGTCAGACCTTTGTTTCCAAATCTTATATAATACTTTTAATATTTTATTTGAGATGTCTGGCTTATCTTTTATAATATTAAGGGGGCTGAAAGATGCCTAAAGAGAGATTAAATATGTTAGAGCTGGAGAGGTCAATATAGGGAACTTGACTTCCTGGCAGGAAAACTTTATTTAAATGTTGTGAAATTAGATTGGTATACTTGCCATTTTTACTGTTTATATAGATACGTGCATAATAGCAAGAAAAGATGTGTTCTAGGATTTCTGGATATGCATTACACTGAGAATAGATGTTATTGTCAAAGAAAGCATTTGATTTTTATAAATAAAAACATTAAATTAAATATAAAAAAATATCAATCTTAAATTATTGGATTTATGTTTATTAATAATACTTATTATAAAATCTAGAATCTAATATTATATAAAAGCCATATAAGAAAAATAATTGGATTACATAAAGATAGAATTTCTAATTTTATTGTAAATTGTCAAGTTAAAATTAGCAATTACAAAAATTACTTGAAGAAAAGTTTCTAGTCAGATAAAAAAATTATACCTGAGCTATTTTCCTTTGAACTGAATAAAAAATAAATCTCAAAATCCTACTTTTAAAATTGTATTAATTATTTGAATAAAACATTAATTTTAACTAAATAGTAAGCTTTCAAACTTTACTCTTAAAACTATAAAATTATAAAATATTTTTTATTTCAAACTATATCAATAGACTCTAAAATTTAATCATTTTAACTAAGTATATTCAAATATAATATTTACTTAAATAAAGAATCAAATTATCTATAATATTATAGGTAATAAGAAAGAAAATAAAATCTCTTTTAAGATTAAAGTATTAAGTTATTTAAATAATTAAATAATTTTTAAAAATTTGATTCTAATATATAAATTAATATATTAATATAATAAATTGATTAAAATATGGTTATAAATTAGTTTTATAAACAAAGTTATTAATTACAATATATAATTATTTAATTTTTAATTAAGTATATTCTCTTACTTGAAAAATAAGTAGATCTATTTAAAACAAGTTATAATATATTATTATTAATTTATATATAATGTATAAAATAATTAATATTATACTTAACTCTTTATATTATTCCTCTAATTACATATAAAAAAAATATTTGCAAGAGTTTTTAAACTTTCTTGTTAATAAAATTTTAATACTTTCCTTAAAATAACTTAAAGTATAACTTCAAGTATCACTTTTACATTTTCTTTATTGTCTACAAATCTTTTTATTCAAAAACATGACTTTTAGTGACTAAGAAAAGTCAAGTAATACTTTTGATAATGGCAAAAAAATTCTCAAAAGAAGAAGAACTGGTTATAAAGTATTTAAAGATCTTTATGACCTTTGAAATGAGAAGTTTATAGAGTTTTCTACAGTAAAAAAGCTTATTTTCTTCTTTTTTAACTGTTTTAACCTTTTTAGAACTTCTACTTTCATAGTTTTCTAGGGAATTTTGCTTATCTTAATTTGACCCTGAATTTTAATAGTACAAATCTTTACTAAAAGTAATTGATTGACATTGTCGTAGGCTATTCTGGCGAGTCTGTCGCTAATCCATAGTGTTTCGTGTAATCAGACTTCTCAAGAATACTCACAAATGACACAAAGAAAAGAACACTTCCTATAAAGAACTCTTAGGGAAGGCAGAGGCGTAGTGATTGACTTGGCTGAAGGTAAGTGTCTCTTTATTATGTTCTGTTTCTTTGGTATATCACTAACTCTTATCTCTATTCTCAATGAGGGCTGTTTTTCCTAACACATTCAGCTCTGCCTTTTCAGCATACATTGGTAAGCTATTTATACTTTTCTATTTAATAATGGCTATCTATTTTACAATTGACTATACTAACCCTAAGCTTTGCTAAACTTTCTATACTTTTCAATACACACAGTTCCCTTATTAATACCTGAGCCTTATCTATAGTTTCTTACCTTGCGACATTCAATCTTTTATGCCAGACTTTCAGGTTTTTTAATTCTAGACTGTTACACATAAATCGCATCACCCACATGACTCATAACAACATGAAACATATCAGTTTATAAAATATAAACAAGTTCTTATTAATCTCATGTGTTTTGATATATATATTATTGATAATATAAAAAAGAAAGTTCTAGAAAAAATATTCTAATTGTATATGTTCAACTTTTAGGAAACAATTATAATACTAAAATATGAGTAATGAGTAAGAAAAAAATTTTAACTTCTATATTCATACTTGCTATTGTATTATTTATATTATATCACATATTTTTGTTATTTAATCCACTGTTTTGCCAGATTTACTTTTGTTTACTTGTTTACCAAATATATTATTTTGGTGTTAAACTTATAAGTTTATCCGTTATTATCATATTTTGGTTGATTAATGTTGAGTAAACATGTATTAATAATATATATAGAATTTTGTATAAAAAATTAAAAGAAATATATATAAAATACTTTTATTAAAAGTTTATAAAAGACCTATGGGTCCATAGTGCAGTGGTTAGCATTCCATAGGTCACATCTCAAGAGCTGAGATCAAATCCTCCAGGGGGCAACCTCTGATAAGCAGGTAGTAATCAGTATCCATTGGCGTAACCATATAATAACCGATGTTTCGAGTATAGATTGTCTCACGAAGCGAAGTGTTTCAAGCTGGTTCTATACTGAATTGTGATGAGGCTGAATGTCCAAAATCGAGTAAGATTATCCCCTGACATGGCCACATTACCAAATAAGGTAATAAGAAGAGTAGATATTGAATCGGTAGCATACTGCTGAAGAAAGGAATGGTAAATCAACTAGAGAAAACCCAGTTCCCCTGCCTTACAGATTGAGGTATCTGTTCAAGAATTCAAGTACGTGGCTGTGCTCTCTTTCACAGACTTTACTATCAGGAGGCCTTGATGGGAGGAGAAATTCGCGGACCACTCCAAAGGACTTAGAAATTTACCGAAAAGTCTAGGATAAAGAAAATTCGACGGCCTGATAACCAGACTATTCTTACTATAAATAAAATTGTTCTGGAAAAAATTAAGAAGGAATTGCACATCTTTCCGAATAGGTAGTAGTTATATATAGAGGTAGAATAGCTATAGTTACTCGTATAGATAGGTTTACTTCATTCATGTATAATTACTTGTTGACTATATGTAAAAAATGCTGTGGTAATCGTACAGCCTTATCACCTGTATGAGCATATAAGTTAATAAAAGATGTAAAAGATTTCAACCACATCCAGACTGAAAAATACGGACAAATTTACAGCAAATTCAAACCAGCCAGAATGGGCAGTCTTAGAGCAGACCCTTTCCCAAAGAACAAGAGAAATAGAAAACCCACATCATATGCAGCAGCTGCACGAGCAACCGGCAAACAACAGGATAGGGCAAACCAGGAACAGACTCAGCACAGGTGGTAGAAACAGCCCCTCCACGAATCAAGGTACACACAGCAACTCCCAGACACCCACGAAATCATGGCGATGCTCAGGTCAATACAGAAAGAGGTTGCGAGCCTCAAGGAGATGGTAATAGATCTGGATGAAAGGGTCACCAACATAGAAGCATACAACCAGGAATACTATGATGAGATGGAACAAGATTTTGAAAATAACGGAGAAGAGCTGGATGTACCACGAAGGAACAGCACCAACAACTCAGA